>JAPTYQ010018878.1:0-12104 GCA_029814465.1 Ostorhinchus cyanosoma
CTCTCTCTCTCTCTCTCTCTCTTACCCATCTCTCTCTCTGCCTCCCTCTCTCTACCCCTCTCTCTCTCTCTCTCTCTCTCTCTCTCTCTCTCTCTCTCTCTCTCAGTCTTAGAGTTTTTATTGGTGCACTCTTGTCATGGTCATCGTGGGAAAAAGGGTCGTTAACAAACATATTTTGTCTCGTCTCATCTGACGAAATTAACACTGATCACATCTGTATCCGAACCCGGACAACGTATGGAAGAGACCCAGACCATAGTTGAACAGATGTGATTCCACGTGTCCATGTGAACACAGTGTGAGTGCTCAGAGGAGTTTTCGCCCTCTTCTGCCTGCAGTGTGAGCGTAGCCTGGACAGACAGACAAACTGGTTCGCTAAAGCTGCTCATTCACCTGCTCTTTTGATCACATCATAACCCAGTTTTCTCCTCATGATGGTTATTTCTCCTTATCCTCATCTGTACCAGGTCCCTTTGATGCATCTGCCTCAACACAATAAGGCTGTGATCTATCATAACCGTATTATATTTCCATCCTCTCAGTTGTCACAATCAGCACTGCTATTCAAATATTTTTTTCTTACTGGTAAATCTGAGCTAGGGAGGGAGAAGTTTCTTATAGCTGGGGTAATGTGTCACAGGAGTTTAGGGAAGAATGTATTTGTATTTTTTTGGTTAAGTGTTAATGTTTCATCTAAGAAAGTTGGCATGTTCTTGTTTAGAGGGGAGGTATAGGCAGGTCATTTCCCAGAATGAGGGATCATATACTAGAATAAAACAAATGGCCGAAGTATAGCATGTCACCTGCACTTATGTTGAAATAATATCAGATGTGTATCAGCTGGCGTAGTTCCATAGTTATAATCATGTTCCAGGGGTGTTTGTTATGTTGTAGAGGTCTAGGACAGGGCATTAGATATACATCCTACATCTATTTTCACTGCGTTGAGCTTTAGTTCAGGATTTGATGGATTCACTTTTGAATATAAATATATATTTCCCCTGAGACAACCCAAAGAATGATATTTTCCCCTGTTGTGCCAGTGTATCAGAGATGAACACAATACCATAGTCCTCTTTGACTTTAGAGTTCTAAAAAACAGCACTTCATAAAGAGAACCGCTACTTCTACAGTATGTACAAAGTCTATATAGTGAATTTCATCAACTGTGGCACTTGAATATAAATGCTCAAGAATATAAAGGGCAAAGAAAACAAGTAATTACAAAACGATGATTAAAATTAAATGGTTCAATAAGACAGAAGTGGCTGAGATCATCAGGGAGGTCGTTCTGAACAGCACACTGTAGCATATTTTCAGAAGAACAATGGGCTCTTTTAAAGCCTAGTCCTCTATTGCCTTTCTTTGGTGAGAAAAGACTGTCAGAGAAATCCACCCTGCTCCACAGTGGATTAACTTACCTCAGGCTCCAGCATTAACTCCAAGGCAACGCATTTCTCACCTGACTCTGACATGCAAGGAAGTAGTTACTGTAGCATGCTGTGAAATGCTAATGTACGCTGTCAACACAAGGTAGTTACTGAAGATTGAACACAGCAGGACCTTGTTAAGAGTAGTACAGTGGAGTCCTTCTCATTTGGATATAGCCATCAGCATTTTTCTGCCCATCCATCTATCATCATTAAGGGTCTAGAGCAGAACTGGAAAAGTATTCTTTAATGTTTCAACAAACTTGCTACAACTCATCAGATATGTGTTGGAGTGGATCTTTTTGGTTCTTATGCTGGGTTCCAGGCAACCCATAACTGGTGTTTTTCCAACCTTCTACCGGTGAAAATGCACTGGAATGTCAGTCAAACCCGTGATTTCACACCTGTCAACTCGTGCTAGATCGATGTACTCCCAGTTCCGTGTTCTGACATTGAAACAACACTGGCGGCCCCATGGATGTGGTGTTAATGCAGACTGTTTACATTATTTGTCCACAAATGTTATGCACAATCAGCAGCTCCTCTAGCGTTCATTGAGTGCAAAGATAAATGAATTCCAAAAACGTATCATAAATGTACAATTAATGTAACATAAAAGGTATAAAACAGCTTCTCTGACCTTATGCACCATTTTTCTTCCTCTGTTTCTTTCAAGTAAGCAAAGAACAAGAGCTTCTGGGATGGAAAGGACTGTAAATGAGCGTAAGCCCCAAACAGTCCACCATGCTGGTTTGTTTACATCTAGCTCCCACAATTCCTTGTGGTCAGGCAGTTTGGCATGACTTGCGAAAGCCACCAGTCATAGTTTGACTTGCTGTGACTTACAGGCTCAAAAACGTGCCTGAACGCAGCATTAGTCTGTCATTCGTCCATGTCGTCCCAGCCACCACCAGTCCAGCCTCCATCATGGCGTCATTTCTGAGCCCGAACATCCAAAACCAGTCCAGGTTTTTCCAGAGATATTTCTTGACTCCTTTGCTGTCAGTGGGTAAACTCAAAGGTCACACCTTCGCCCCTTAGATCATATGTACCACAATGAATAATGAATACATTTACTCATATATAAATTCTAAGTCAGTACATCAACCTTAACATCCTGATTTTTCGATTAGTCGACTAATCTAAATGACAACGGGGGTTTTTCTCTGAGGTATGGCCCTACCGCTCCAGGTATACCCGTGCCATCACGGTATACCCATGGCTTGTCTCCGGCAGCTGTCGCGTATGGAGATCGTGTTTCTACTACGTTAGAGACTGAAGGGAGACCAAAAATAAATAGGCAGTCAATAGTAAAATGACATGTCGACTAAAAACATAGTCGTTGGCTAATTTTCATCGTCGATTATGTCAACTAAGTTGACTAATCACTTCCAGCACTAGCTGGAAATTAAGAAAATTGATATGCAGTATTTTTATGTTAATGTAGAACATTAACATAATAAGGCATTACTTATGTCGGTCGCTGTCAGACACTGAGTCCAGTCCTTAGAATAAGTGTTCTCCTCATGTGTACACTCAAAAATGGAAAATATTAGGAATCATTGCTTCTTCTATTTCATAGTGGTCCAACCTGTGGTGGAGTAGGAAGTACTGGAGCTGCAAAAAACATATTACAGCTCCTATCGGGCCGTGACATGTTTTATCTTCAAAACAAACACATCAGTCTTTTTCTCATCATTCTTTTTCTCATTAATGCAGGAGTGACTTTTTCTCAACAGAATGAGGAATAGTCTCCTCTGAACTCAACTCAGTGCAGAATAATGAGTGGCAGAGACAGCAACAGTGCATTCTGGTTACCTGTTTAAGCCGATAGACGTTCATTCTGTATAACCATGGTAGAAAAAAAATGAAGGAATAAATGAATGAGAGTAAACAACCCAGATATTCATAAGGTGTGGCCTTATAGCTGTATATTGTATATTTGCCACAGTTGAGCAGTATTTCTTCTTTTCTCTCTTGAACAGACTGAAGTGCAGGATGTTTCCTGACACATGTTGAATAAAGCAAACATGTTTTTTTTTCCTCATGCGGACCTCTTTAATGGCCTGCAGTTTTCTGATGAAAAGTAAGTTTGAAAGAACCAGGTGCGGGGGTGGAGTCAAAGCCTAGTCTGAAGGTGTTGGATGCACAGGCTTGAGGTTAGCATGGGCATGTCTGCTGTTTGTTGGTCTAAAATTATTGCTGCGTAACTAAATTCTTGGCTGAATTTAATTTTAACTTGCCTTTTGTTACATTACATAAGACATGACGCCTCTATGTATAGTTATTGTTGAACAAAATACATTATGGTGTATTTTGATTGATGGAATCACCTTAACTTTACTGGTCTGGGCTTGGTTTTGATACCAACACAGGGATGGTAGCCCCCAGCCTCCTCCAACCCTGGTCGTCATAGTGACGTAACGTCATCTTAACCATAACACCTCAGCTTTCGCCACATATCTTCTGAACATTGTGACATGAAAATCACATTTTTCAGACTCACAGGTGAGGAGAAAATTGACTTCACTTGAGGCCTGTCTTTGTTTATCAGCAAACTCTTGCAAGATCTTCCAACGCAAATCTCATCTGATGAACTTAAACACAAGCAGGAAAATACAGTGAGTGATAATTCTGACAAAGTAATAACATTATAAAAAGGTCAATATTAGTGTATTATTGTATTTAGACTCATCCACAGTCTTTCACCCCGTCTGACCACGCCCATTTAGGAGACAGGAAGTGAACCTTTGGTATCATTGATGATGCATACAGTGCGTCGTCTTTGTAATAGAGGATCTTCACTACTGCTGCTGTGCCACACTTATGTGAAATGAAATAACAGTGTATGTGCTGTAGGTAGCCGGCTTTTTAAAAATGTCCTCCATTGCAAAATGATGATGATGATGATGATGATGCAGCACATACATAATGACATAGCAATGATTCTGTTGTCATCCTGGTTTTACATCACTTTGTAGTGTCTCATATGTCCAATTTTTTTTTTATTTGGCAAAGGTGGCACTAAAAATAACACCCAGTTGTACTTGTTATCATGTGAGGAAGATGTATATATATATATATATATTTCCATAGTAAAACTGGAGTCGCACTTATACAGTCACTTCAAATGCAAATTTGTGAATGAAGCCTCAACTTCTTAATCAGCCAAATTAAATGGTGAAATGGTAAAATGGCAGTTCCTTGAATGGCCACTTAAGGGTCAAAGTATTCAATTTTACAGACTGGTTCAAAAAAACAATCCGTATAACCAATAATCCCCTTTTATGACAGCTGGTACTTTTTATGGGGGCCATCAGGGTGATGCAGTGGTTGGTACTGCCCCTTCCTCCATGTACCTTAACAGGATACGTCCCCACTCTGGCCACCTGTAGGTATGACTATGAGAATGAATGGATGCTCGTAAGTATACAATCGCGAAAACAATTATTAGACCATCAAAAGTCATCAAAAACAATGGTTATGCAATCAAGTACTAACTCATCATGTGAGTATTATGTGACTAAAACAGTCAGAAAAGAAACCATGGAATGAATCCAAGCACTGTTTTTGTCAGAACAATGCCATAGTTATTGATGGAAGAACTGAAGTGATTTCAATGGATATGAGCTCTGAAATTCAACTACTATGAGCTATTTTTGTTGGTATCATTATATTTCTCCAAACAAATGTACCTTTAGTTGGACCAGGCATTAAAATGAAGAAAACAAGGGTAGTCTAATAATTTTCTCCATGACTGTATGTCAGCGCTGCAATGAACTGTCAACATGTTTAGGGTGTATCCTGACTTCAGTGGGGTAGACTCCAGCACTGCCACGACCCTCCAGAGAATGAAGCAGATTGGAAAATCAATGGACAATTAAGGGAAAGGCTGCTCTGAATGACAGGAGGCATTTGATTGACAGGTCCTTCTTCTTCTGTGTGAGACTATTCCTGGGACAGAATAATTATTTTTCAGACAGGTTTGTCAAAGATGTTTTGAGATATCACAATCTTTTTCTTAAATTTACTTATAATTAAAATGTATTGATTACAACAAACTGGAGACATGTCTAGGGTGAATCCTGCCAGTGCCACTGGTATCTGGGACAGACTCCAACATCCCCTCGACCGTCCAGACCATTAAGTGGTCCAGAAAACAAATGAATACAAATATCTAGATTGTCAGCATTATTTAATTACTGTGCCTAATGTTTAGAATAATTTATTATTTATATGGTCTGTCAGGCTGCTAATTCGGCCAGCTAGTGCTAAATAGCATGTTTACACATTGATCATGAATGTTACCAAACATGACTTTATGTATTAACATTCATTTGTTAGCAGTAGCATTAGCTTCATGATGTCACCTTTCATGCTTCCTAAGCTCCACCCTCATACAAATCAGGACAAAAAACCAAGATGGTGATGATCAAGCTGTCCAGGATTCAACATGGTGCTCCACAAACCAAAGGATGGCCTCTGAGTCCACCTGTGATATCCAGTCTGTGTAACATTATTTAGAGAAATGATCAGTGTCGTGGAAAATTATTACATTCTTGTTTTTACTACGTTCCTTTTTTCTATACTATTCTGTCAATTTTGACCTCTGTCTATTTATTCCATGTGTGCTTGTTTTTTTGGACTTTGTTCATGTTGCAGCCAGATGAATAGAACCAATCAATAATATATGTACATCAGAGATATAAGATGTACCTTAGCTTAAGGTTGGGGTTCAGTAACCTGTTTTAGTTAATCAGTCTGGAATTGGTCACATGACTCATGCACTAGAAAACCTGTGCTTTTGGAAGGCTGGTTGTTCAGTGTTGTTTAGGAGGACTGCACCCTGTCTGCAGACCGCTGTCCCTCTGAGTATCGATTGCTGTTTATTTCTGGTTGTTCTTTTTAATTTGGTGTATGTCTCTGTAATAAATTCTTGTTAATTTTTAACAACCTCGTTGTTGAGCTTCTTTCCTCATGCGCAGAAAAATTTCTCCAACAATCAGACTCAGTTTCCTTTCACTCTTCTTGTTTTCCTTAGTCTCCGCTGAAGAGCAGCGGCAGTGAGTGGTCACTGTCAGAGCTGGATGTTCTGCTGCTCGCTGGCACCATCGGCCACACTCTCAGCTTGGCGGCCAGCAGCTTCGTAGAGGAAGAGCACCAAATTTGGTACTTTCTGCTCAACACCCTCTGCCTCGCAGTCTTCCAGGATGTCTGCCGCAAGTACTTCAGAGAGCAGAGGAGGTCTGGGGATGATGACGAGCCCATCCTCCCTTCCAAAGCCTGTCATCCCTCTGCCTACCCCAAGGCAGAGATTTGTTCTGAGAAATGGCTAGCATTAGCCACACCTCCCTTCACTTTGGTGTGCTGCCGCCTGCTTCGCTCCCTCAACCAGACAGGTGTGCAGTGGGCTCATCTTCCTGATGTAGGACACTGGCTCAACAGGTTAGTTGTACTGATTTTCTAAAATCGTACTGTCTGCTGAAAGTACATCAATAAAACCCACATGTATTCAATATGATCATTTAATTGTAGACCTAAAAAAATGACCGAGCATAGATAAATGAAGCCCAAGGGAAGACATCAGCTCCTCTCTAGACATTAGATTAACTAGAAACTTATTTATTTGAGTCGATAAGGCCTCGTTTGTGTTATTTGACCCCTATTGTTAATGTACCGGTGGTCCTTTTGTAAATGACTGATAAACACCAGAAGGCCTTAAAGTCTTCTGTGTAGTTGATGATTGACAAGTGTGATTGACAGCTCACTCAGTTGCCTATTTAGACTTTGTGAGATTATCTTTAATAAGTAAAAATGACTGAGTGTAGTTGTAGTTAAGCAGCTGCACTCACAGGACCACTGAAGGACTTTGTTGCAGTATTATCTCATAAAGTTTGTTGTCACATGGTAATAACATCATCCAGCCTAATTATATAAGTAGTTCATTTCACTAGCTAATAAAGAGCTGAAGTCCTGCCCCTTCCTGTTGTGCCCTATGGGACCTTATTTTTGAAAAAACGTATTCCAGTCATTGGCAAGAAACTAATTATTCTTTTATCCCTTTGAAAGTTACCGTCATGTACACAAATGGAATTTCCCAGATGAAAAGTTACTTTTACAAGTCAAGAATGTTGCAGTGAAATACTATATGCTGAGGTAGCAGCTGTTTTCACACTAGTGACGTGCATCCTGTGAAATGAGAGATGCAGTCCTGTGAGCTGTTTCAACACAAATCTGGATGTTTCTCTTTTCAACAAACGTTTACTTTGTCTTCTGGAAAAGTGATATTTAAGTAGACACACATTGGGTAAAACAGAAGGGGTGGGACGTCACCTCTTTAAGAATGGCCTTACCTCGTCTGTGAACTAGCCTTCAAATGAGCTCCTTTGGCCCCATAGCCCACCAGGCACTGTGTTTATCCATGACTTTTTTCACTACCGTAGTAATAGTTTGTCCAAATACCATAACTTCTGGCTCCAAGTAGCCCACAAACCACAGGTAGATTACGCAGTTATTAATGTTGTTTTAAAAACATTAGAAATAAATGAAAGTGTGTTAAAAATCCTGCAGTGAAAGAACAACAAATTACATGTAGGCCTACAGATTTCAGAATTGTATAATGCATAAATATAAAGAATATGGGATGTGTGATGCCTGCAGATGAGTGCATGAACCAGACGTGAACGCACTTGACTGGTCTCAAGCTCCAACAGAGAGCCCAGATCAGAAAAAACAGGAGGGAGAGGTGCACAATGAAGCTGATTGGCAGGAAGTATTTATCAAACTTAGCTGGTTTGGATGCTGTTATGCAGAGTCCTAAAGCTTGCAGCAGCTTGTGTTGTATACCTGCTAATCATAAACTGATATATGATGGATTCACTGTCTTCAGATCATTGTCATTATATGAATCCAAACTCTTTCCATTGCATTTGTATCTGTGTCATACTTCAGTATAGAAAGAACAAAGAAACAGTTGTCACGCCTCCTAAATATCTGAAGTTATTTTTCTCTCATCCTAAATATTCCTTAAGCCAGATCTAAAGCTTCGGTGGACTGCATGTGGCCCATGGGCCTCCATTTGATGATGACTGACTTTGGCTTTTTTCCCTCTGTAATTCATTTAGCTCGATGTACTGAAGCTGAAACAAATATCCTTACATTTGAGAAGCTGCGGTGGTAAATTCACCCTTGCTGCTTTAATTCCCAGAATGGCTCCGCCCACATCAGCCCGAACACAGTTCTGATTAGAGACAACACCTCTGTAAACCTTTCACAGCGTCTTTAGGAATCCTCAGAAGTTCCCAGGGGAAAGACACATTGCCATATGAATAGCAAAAAGAAGTGACTGTTTTTCTCCTTGCTTCTTTGCTTGAGCTGTTGGGTACCTACATAATAAATATTTGTCTGAAAAGCAGTACTGTTATAGTCTGTTGAATCCATTGATAAAACACCCTTTTCTTGTCTTTTTCTTCTCGTGTTCCTGGAGGCAAACTTTACGTTTCATCTTCGCTGCTTGTACAGCAACACAAACACTGTCGATACTGTTGTGTTGTGGGCTGTAATGAACATTGGGCTGGTTGCAGAGCGTAGGACTATTAATCTTTTGTTATTGTGCAGTATATTTCCTTTTTTTTGTAGACTCATAGGAACATGTAGGTAATAGCACACTACATCACATCATTTACTGCCAAGGTTGAAGGGAAGTAAAATTGAGGTTTTAGTGCATTAAAGTGAGCTGTTTTTACTGTATAAATACCAGAGTTCAGCAGTCACAGGGGGATTAATTCATTATAAAGAGGCAGAGATACCAATTTGTCCAGATAATATGGCCTCAGTAGACTAAAGTACGGTACCATGACAAGATCTCTCCACCTACACATGCAGGCAAAGAATCCGATCAATGTAACAACTTTATTCCTACTTTGCAAAGCATATTGAAAGGTGCTCTGGGAAATAAAGAAAATTGCTGTACTGACCCATGCCATGCTGGTTGAATCAAATTAATGGCAAAATACATCATTACAGACATTGAAAGTAACGTGTAGGGATTTCCCTGATGTTGAAATATTTGTGGGTTTCTTTTTCAGCTTGAGAAACTTGACAGCACTTTTCACTTAGATATTTTCGAGATGGGGAAATCTCCCAGTCTGTAGAAAGAAAATGGATTTTGTTGTGTCTTTTTCCGAGGCATTAATATTCTGTCAACACCAGTGGGCTCAGGGATTATAGTTTGTTCTTTAACATGCACCACATTGTGGAATAGAGATGTGGATTCTGACCTTTTCCCTGTCCAGCACTGCCCTTTTTCCCCCCGCCTGCACTGCCTGTTGCTTGGATAATGAGATGTAGCGCGCGTTACACCTCGTCTTGTCTCCGTGCGGCAAAACACGTCTGCTGCCTGATCCTACTATCAGCTAAATACAAGCCCTCTGTTCAGGTTGATACTTCCTTTGAGGACTTACTTCCTGACTGAGCACAGTGCGTTGTAATTTTAAAGGTGTCTACACTTAAATCTTATAAAACTTTCTAAACTTTAAACTGTTGCCGGAGGATATTACTGAGAGTGTATGAAAATGCTCTCTAAGGCTCAGTCACTTGTTGATTTGGAGGCTTTATTTCTCCAAGAACATGTTTTTTATTTTGAAACGTGTCTGTGTCTCTTTTTCTAGCTCTGAACACAAGATGGTTCTCTCTCTGCTGGCTGTTTTCTGCCTCGTTCTCATCTACCTCCTGGTCCAAAGATGGTGCTCATGGGTGTCCAAGATCGCCTTGGCCCTTGGACTTTTGGGTGTCTACAGCTACCGGGCGGCTGTCGGGAATGTTTTGTTCCCTTGGCAACACTCCGGACCGAACATGTCCAAGTAAGTTTTTGTTTAAAACCCGTAACCATGGGTCTAAATAGCCTTTGTCCACAATTCTCATGAAACCCTAAGAGAACATCTGCTGAGCGTTAGGCTTAGACTAATTGCAAAAGAACTGCAAAGGCAAAATGCATTTATTAGACTTAATTTGAAAGAGAACCGTCTTTTTCATGGAACCCTAAGGTCATGTTTAGGGTTTTGTTGAGATGTAAAAGACCAAAATGCATGTCTTCGACTTATTTTCAAAGGGAACACTTTGAGCTTTCTGTGTTTGCCGTGTGGCCAAAGTACATCACTTCAGACATAACTCAAACCTAAGCCTAACCCTTAAATGGGTCACTGCTGAAGTGCAGGAGGCCCATGTATAGATGTGTAGGCCTCATTGGGGACAAGATTCAAAGTGACTGATCTTTCAAAGTGTCTGTACTTTTAACACGTATCACTATAAGTGGATGATTATTATATACACAAAATGAGGTTTATTAAGCTATTGGTAATGCTGATGTTTGGAGATACAGTATTTCTAAACCAGTCCAGTTGAACCGAGAACAACTACCAAGAAGTATGATGACCTGGGCAAGTGAGAACCTACACAGACAGTCTTTCTTGTTCTTATGTTGACAAGTCTTTTTTGTTGAGACTGAGATATTCCTAATGCCCCTGATTCAGAGTTCCAAGGAACCCAGATATTTTTTGGTATTAGCTGTTTGAAGTTACGTTTGGAACATTATGACAGTCTAATTGTTGCCTCTAGCAGCTTCTCTATGCAGTTCCACAACAATAAAAAGAAACTTTAGGCTCACTGTCGACTCATTTGCTTTTACCCCACAACACAGGGAGGTCATATGACCACACAAAGTCAATCCACTTATTTAAGGGCAGCTTCAATCACAGATGTGCATTCATTGTCCGTTATGTTCCATTGACAGACTATGAATACGAAACACAAAAAGAATCCCACACCCAAACTGAACACTGGGGGAAAAGCTGTTTGAATAGTGAAAGAAAATTACTGAAAAAGCTGAAAATGATACTGTCCCAGGCTTATTGATCCATATAAACAGTTGAACTGTGATTGCTACGTCTGACTGTCAGAGGCAGCAGAAGATTGTGTGTCCACTTCCAAAGCCAGTAGAGTATAGCTATGCCCTAGGTTCCCTCCGTAACCCTGTAGAAGGTTAAGCTGTTCAGAAATTGAATATCAACACCGTCTGAGATGTTAAAGTGGGCTCATTGTGAAGATGGTCATTACTTTTATATGTATTTTTCTACTGCTTCATCAAAATGTAATGTTTTAAAATGAGATAGTAAAGCAGTATTAGCACATATTTCATTGTAAGTAGCAAATAATCTACGTAATAAACCATCCTCATCAAACAGAGAAGAGCATTGCCCCTCCTGATCAAATCAAGCACCAACTGGATTAGTATTATTTCTCTAAAAGAATCAGTGAGTGATAGTTAGTGACAGCTGGTGGTGAAGTTGCACATTGCACCGCTGTAAACCCTTCACTCATATGGACTGTTAAAAACATTGATGGCCTTTATTAGTGGCGTTCTGGCCTTTTTAATTTTACCAGCCACATCTCTGGTCCACACTCAGACATAGTTGGTGAAAGTAGTGTATTTTACCACCGGATTCCACCTGCATTCCAATAAAAATCAGGAAGTCTGTTTGGAGAACCTCAACGGAGCGTCAGTGGGCGTTTGGAACGAGAAAGCTGTGATGGGGTGCTGACCCCGAAGTGGGGGCATTAGTCTGTATATGTGTGAAAGTGTTGATATTAAGCTGCGTGTTATGTCAATGTCCCCCC
>JAPTYQ010018939.1:0-12100 GCA_029814465.1 Ostorhinchus cyanosoma
TTCTGGCAGGAGCAGTGGTTAGGGAAGCAACGAAGGGGAGTTGAAGAGGTTGAGAAGGGGGGAAGGGTGTTTAGTGGGGAGAAGGAGGGGCGGGAGTCAGACTAGCAAGAGAGGGTACAGAGGGGATATGGACCTGAGCCAAGGCTCGGTCGAGCGCAAAGCACACGGTGCAAGAATGCCAACAGACCCCCTTACACCCAGTGCTCTAGAGAAGGCAGGAGAGGAAAACAGCAAGGGAACGCATTTTGTGAATCAGAAAGAAATGAGTGATAAACAAACAAATACATACATTAAAGGCAGAACTGCATGTGATGAGCCAACTATGGTGAGATAAGCATTTCCTGTGTACTGCCTGTATTGTGTATCACTGGCCTCTTTGCTGCGGCTCACTTCCCTTTTTGGTGCCCCTGGACACCCCAATGTGACACATTGGCCTCATAACCAGCCTACAACTGCTTGCTCACTAACTTAGTCTTCTACTTCCTCTGCTTCAAGTCACTCAATGCAGCAACTTTTGGTGGAAGCTGGGCATGTTGTCAACATTAAACACTTAAAACACAAGTGTTTGGAAGTGTTGATCCTGAAATATAAGCACCTGCATGTCTTAAAGATATTGTATGCTTACATTATAGACACTGCAGCATCATCTTTAACCTAAACTTCAGTCAACTTAATGTTCATGTGTGTCTGGATATGATCTCATATTAGTGGTCTCATTTCGGTTCTAAGAACCAGTCCAAGTGCAATCACTTAGGCATAATCTCATTTAGTGTGATTAGAGGTTTCAAAGAACTAGACCTTTACCCCAGAGAGATCAGTGATCAATTGTTCTTCCCTACATAAAGTTTATTTTTGTTTTACTCTAGGGGGTAATTCTAAACCAAATCTAAATTTACTAAAATAAAAAGGGACCCAATACACTTTAAAGTTGTTGGATCCTAGATCTGCGTTATCCATCTGATTGTATTTGTTTGTGTCAGACTCTCCTGGTCTGATAAACAGCCACGTCTCAATCTATTGTCTCCAATGTGAGTAAAAAAAAAAAAAAAAAAAAACACCTCTGAGCTGTTGACAGTACTAAACCACTACTTTTACAGTTTTCATTTCCATGACAAATAAACTGACCTTTACCTACAAAATAAGTGGAGTTCCCCTTTAATGACTTTCATACCCAGAACAGCACATACCGGTGTTGCTGCTGTTTTTCTTGTGTGTGCGTTTGTGAACAAGGTGAGGATGTGTTTTCCTTTTGACTTCACTCCTGGATGTACTGAGATGGACATAGCCTTTTTTCTAATCCTTCCTGGCACTCTGTGAATGGTCTCAGAATTTCCATTTCATAAGCTGTATTTTCCTTGGCAGGACCAGCAAGCGAAGTCATTTGGATGCTTCTGGGACATTTTTGAACGGGGCTCAAGAGAGCAGAGTGCTGCTACCTTCCTGCTAATAGAAGTGTGGACTTCTAAAACCCAGACAGCCACAATGGCATCAAATCGTAGTTTATATGTGCATGCCTTTTCAAAAAAAAAAAAAAAACTGAAAAAAGTTCCCTGTAGGGTTAAAAACCCCTTAGAGATGCACTCGACTGATGCACTTTACCTCAAAACAGCCTGCTCTTTTCCTCTGGGAATAAATCAGCTCCACAGAGGGAAAACACAGCTCTCTTCATAAACCCTGCTATTATTAGAGAGAATACACTTCTCGTGTGTTGGATGTCTTCATCTCTGGGACATAGAGCTCAACTTGAGGCGCTTATCAGGTTCCATCGATTTAAACTCCCTGTCACCATTTATCTCACATACTATTTAGGCTTCACTTACAGTTAACTGTCATGTAGCAGCATGCATGACACTCAGACATGTAGCTTTCAATATAAATACATTTTAACAGTTTTGGTTAACGACACATACCAATAATACAAAGAAATGTTATTTAAGAGGTAGTCACCAACCACAGGATGAGATGCTAACACAGTGTGGAATACAGAAAGGCCACACAGACACATACCTAAGCTTTGAAAAGTACAATAGATTGTGTCAGCACCAAACATGGATGCTAAATGCTTTTGCACAAATAAAAGCGATGGTGTAATGGGTGAATATTGATTTTTACTTCTGTAATTCAACTCAAGATCCACTGTGCCAAATCAACAAAACCTTTAAAAAGTATTGTTTAATACCAGTAGATGATGGACACTTTCAATTTAATAAAATGCATTTTGTTCAATACAGAATAGATATCATAGATGGTGGCATGGGGGGAAAAAATGGTGATATTTGAACTCAATGGCCAAACAAACAGACCCCCCCCCCCAGTTATGATATAGTCAAGATCATGACATAATATTAACTTGGCTAGCTGACCAAAAGACAACCATGGTGTGTCTGCTGCTTCAATGCTATGTTCTCAGTAAAGAGAAGCGCTTTTTATTGCTATGAAAATTCAGGCAGCAAATGTGTTTTTTGGTGCAGTAAAAAAGTGTGACAATAAGCCTGACAGTGCTTAAAGGTGTGGAAGCCAAATGGAAGCAGAGATATTCACCGAAGTGTTTTGGACTGGCATACTCCACCTTTAATATAAAATCTGCTCATGAAAATGGGCTGACAGCAAGGTTGTCTGCTTTTTTATCCCTGCACAATGGCCTCATTATAGAAGCCCCTGTACAAATTGAACACAAAAATGTGCATTTATATATATATCATATACTTTCTATTCCTTGACACTTCTGTCAACAGCAAAGATAATGACTGAAGAATCAAACGGGTAAAACAGACCAGGATAATATGCATTTGTGAGCATGTGTGAGAGAGTAATGAATAATGTCCCCACTGCTTTAACCACAGAGCTCAGCACCTGGGAGGAAACCAGCTTCATTTGCAGAGGTTTCATACTCATATAAATACACAGACAACACACACGCAGGCCCACGGAAGTTCCCATATTCTGGTGGATTGCCCTTGGGTCCTTGCTATTTCTGCCAGGGGCAGGGGGATACTGTGTCAGTAATCCTGTCGGGATGAGGGGGATGAGGTCGCCGGATGCAGTTCAAGTCCATTGCCTTCACTAATATGCACATGTACATATATGTAAAACAGCAGCAATTTGTATCAGGAGTTTTCTGGGTGGGAGCCTACAGCACTACAATTGTGACACTATGTTATGTTTACACAAAAAACAACAACAAAAGATGAGACAGCTACAGAACAATTAAAACTTTTAAAAATCACACAAACATGTAAACTAAGATAGGGGTCATAGTCTTAATATGTCGCTCATATGTTTTGGAAATGGTTTATGAAATGTTAGAAATAAAAACAAACTTTTTGGTGGCTTTTTTGTCTACGTGAAAGCCCCCCACCTCTGCCAATAGAACCTCTGTCCTCCTTTCAGGTCTTCTGAAACTGTAGGAAATGAAGACGCTATTTATTCTGAGAGGAAACACTCAAAGCGAAAAGAGGAGTCGGTCGCTGTCTGGTTTGTCTGTGTCTTTGTCTGAGTGTCAAATGTACTTTTTATAAAGCTGACTTCCTGAGTCCCTGCTCTGTTCTGCAATCTGGCTATCAAACACACACACACATTCACACAAACCTTGTGACCTCTGCCTGCACCCACAATGAACCATATTTATCTTAGATTTAGACAGACACACACATACGCACACACATATAACTCTGTCTCTCAATATTACAGCTCTGCTCATGAAAGAAGAATATAGATGCCCATTCAACACAAACAACCACCCCCACACACCTACAGTATGCACACAGAAACATGCACACACCACAAACACTCACAAATACACACACACACACTCCTCCACAGTGCTCCGGAGAGAGGTAAACAGAAGAGTCTGACATCCTCTTGCATCATGTGCCTCAAATGCAGCAGAGAAACAGCTAAACAAGCTGTGACTGTGACAGCTCTAAAGTGAGGTGGCATTACTCAACTGAGCCACGACTTAGAAGTCAAACCAATTTGTGACACCATTCTAGACAGTTTATTTCCAATTGAAGATCATTTTGATGTAATCACGAGAAAGAATAAGTTAAATATTTTATGCAAGGGCTGGATGCAGCTTGGCTCTAGAGAAACAAAAAAAGGCCACATAATAGTTCCTTAAGAGCCAATACATGATACTGTCTCTAGATAGTCACATGACCTCAACAACGCTCTTTAAACACAGACCGACACACTCACTTCAGTAAATGCAGTAGGGTCAGTGGCTGTGCATCTAAAATAGCCTCTGACACAAAAACCTTGTACTAAACGGGGGGGTTGGGTGGAGCAAAGCAAAGTAGGATACCCGTGTGCAGATATTGGCACAGCTTTCAGAAAGATATAGCATTCTCTGCCGGTTTTTGTTAAGTTTAAACAGCAAAGGTGTCTTATGTGCAGCTGATAGAAGGATAGACAGAGATGTTGGTTTGGGTAGATCAGTAAAAAACATACACTGTAACTCTTCCCAGCTTTTATTTAGTCTCAGAGTGAAGGCTCTATGTTGAGGTGATCACATTATAGCGTACTAGTCATCTCAAATGGACAGAAATGTATAGTGTGCACAGTTAAATACATAACAAACATTGGAAAATGGGTGATTTTTTTTAAGGCGCCGATAGCTTGAGTGCAGATATAATTTAGAAATATGGTAGAAATTCTTCATGGAATTAAATCCTCAGATATTTACGTCAGTGAGTCTATGTTTCTCATTTTACACGCCATACAGTTCAGATAAACAGTAAACACCTATAACTTTTATCAATTAATATTCACATTGTCCAATAAAAGTGCCTCAAGGGAGCCATAATAACCCAGACCAAACATCTTGAAAAATTACTTTTCAACTCCAAAGCTTTATTTAGTAAGATCTGTTGTAGCGATTTCTATGCAGGACCAAATAGCTTCCAGATATAATGGAACTATGTTAACACTACAAAAAAAATCAATACATGGTGCAAATTATCCTCAGGGTTTCTGCAAATTTCACCCAATCCAGTGGAAAATAAGAAATTGGTGATGCTTGGAAAAAAAACACACACTAATGATGAAATTTAACTGAGAGGAAAATTTCAAAAATTCATAACTAAAAAGTATTTGGAGTAGAGCTTTAGGATTGTGCAAGGTCTCAGTAATTTAATAGAAGTTTTGGCATTTTTTATTTATTATTATTTTTATTACCTTTTTTTTTTTTTTTTTTTTCAATAAAATCCCTGACAGTTAAGTCTGCGAACTGGGAAATGTTCTAAATTCTGTCTGAGTCCGGGGAATTCCGGGTGAGATGATCGCAAGGTTGTACAGTAGTTGCTTTCTTTGTGCAGGAGCAGAAGGTCAGAGTGAAAACACTGCTCTCATCCTTTGCCCTCACAGAGAAGTGGGATGCATTAGATTAGCATCCTCGCAATAACCTGCATCCTTCAACAACCACCCACCTACTCTCAGTCTCTCTCTTCCTCCCTGTGGGGATGACAATACACTCCTGCCCTAATGGGGGGATTCGTTGAGTAGGCTACTTCCTTGTATCCCCCTAGGCTCTGATAGTGTCTGTAAATGTGTACATGTATTCCAATGTATCAGTCTGAATGTGTGTGTGTGTGTGTGTGTGTGTGTGTGTGTGTGTGTGTGTGTGTGTGTGTGTGTGTGTGTGTGTGTGTGTGAATCATCCCCCCTTCCCCCAACATATGCACTTATGTATACATTTTACAATAGGCTGTCTATTGCATGCATCAGAGCACATGTACATGCACTTAAACATCGACCTAGATGTTTTACAATAACTGTACAATACAAGCATGTACAGGCACCAGAACCACTGACTCATCTACCGTATCTACTGTAAACAACTCACGCAGAAAAAATATCAGCTTAAAAACACACGCGCACCCCCCCCCCCCTTTTCTCCTTCTGCCCTTTTTTCTCACTATCTCTTGTGAAACAAACACAATCAGACACACACAAGCGCACACGCGTTTCCTAAAGTGTTTAAAAAGTGATGCAGAACCTCCTGATGCAGCATCATGAAGCGCCTACCTTGTCTGACCTCACTATGTGCTGACACAACCATATCCACCCGAACACAGCGGCTCATGGAAACAGATAATAACAGACCAACCAAAACATTACTGGAATGTTTTGGTTGGTCCGTTGATGTAATAAGCCTCCAATGCACTGACAGGTTTTACATTGAATGTGGGCACAGTTATTTTTCGCTCAGTGAGTTTTTCCCCTTGGTTTGACCCATTCCAGCTCTCCAACACCACTCAATAAAAGCCAGCAGCTGTGTTTACCTCTATTACTCATCTACTCATGCCTTCACTTCAATTATTTTTCCTCTGTTTTTGACTTGATGATGTGCCATACTGATACCTGGTTCAAGCAGCTAATTGAGAAACCTTATGGACCATAGCATGATGGGACATTTGGCTGTGTTGCGGCCAAGCAGCGGAAGGAGTGAATGCCATAGGCCTCCAAATGGATGCCACATGTTTGCATAATTTCCTCTGCTAACATTTGACCTACAGTACAACTGGAAACACAGTTCGGAGTGATCTGTGTAGCATCCTTAGGCGAGCTGGATTAGGTCTGCTGAAACCATCTGCACTGAGGCTAGAGATGCAGATTCCAAAAATTTAGAAGAAAAAAAAACTCTTTCTTCCTGTATAACAAGCTGTAAACGCAATAAAAGATACTAAAATGCAGACCTGGATTACTCCTCCGTTCTTTGTTGTTTTTTTTCTTCTTCTTACTTTTCCAACAGATCGCATTTTACAAAAAGCAGTACCAACAAAAAGGCCGATGTCACAACAAATGAAGCAACCTTCCATCAACACCAACATACTGTTCCATCATGACATGGGAATGGGAACATGTTGAAGTAACATAAAAACAGTCAGGGGGTAAGCTCTAGTAAATGAGTCACTTCCAGTAAGAGGTGACTGTACAACAATAGAGATGGTGTAACTACTAGAAGAGCAAATGTTGATAAGGTAACATCTTAAATTGTGTTTCTTTTAATTCTGTGACCATTAATAATGTTTTTATGGTTGTTTGGTTTAACCCTTAACGATCTAGGACTATTTTCTGTGGTGACTTTCCTCTATATTTAACCTTTCCCCTATTTAACATAATATACTGGCCAGGTAAATGTTCACAAAAGCTAAAAGTATATTCAAAGGTTATTATATCAAAACAGCTAAAACTGAAAAATAAATAAATATATGTATGTATGTATGTGGTGATTAAACATAAAATAAGCGTCTGCCATGGGCTTTATTGGTAGGTCAATGTCGCCAAAAATGACTGAACATCACTGAAGAATGTCTGAATGGGTCATATATGATGTCACTGAAAAGCACAGAAACTTCATTTTACCTGAACTTTTTCAATATATTGAAAGGATTAATTGTCTGAAAGATATTAAACATTTTACATCAGCAGATACATTTGGTGACCGGCGGGCGTTTAGGTCTTAGAGGGTAAAATTAAAAAGCTTTCAACAATAACAGATTCCATACAGAAAACAGAACACGAATGCAACAAAAATGTAAAATATTAAAATTGTGATTTAACAAGATGAGTTTGTCTATTTTAGGTGATAGTTCTTTCTGCTGGAGTTCAGTATTTAGACTATCCACCTCAGAGTCACTAGCTATTGCACAATATTTTCCATATTCTCTTTCCCTCTTGCACTCTGCTTCACTCTGCCTTTCTCTCACTCAGTCACAAAACACACACACTCCAGCACTCCATGTACACCCTTAACTCAAATTTGACAAACAAACGTGGGTTGGACACTGGGGTCGAAGGTTGAATCCACAACAGAAAACGCTTGGGGAGAGAACATTTTGTCATCTTCTGACATGATGAAATAACAGCACAGAGAGTCCTGTTCGCCGCCGTCACCTACAAATATTATCCTTATTTCACACCGACAACATTCAGTCTATCAGTGTAAATATTGATCGTCAGAATTGAACAATGCCCGCTGTATATATATATATATATACATCTGTTCTGAATCCGTGTCGATAGCTTTTGTTACCTGGTACAGTTATCAGTATATAAAGTCATTCATCCTTTCTGGCACTTTTTGTCTCATATATCAAATATTCACCCTTGACATACTGAGCCGTTGTAAGGGTCCGCGTGTGTGCAGTTACATCATTTTTAGATCTTTGTAGATGTGACTCCTGTGGTGGAATCATGTGCTTTGACAGCTCAAACAGAGACAGAAAAGATATCTCAAATGTACCTTAACCACGTCGTACCTCTTTAATCTGTTTCACCCCCTTTGGCCATGGCTTACACTTGCAGATCCAAATGAATCTAGCTCTATAGTGCACTGCAGTCTATCTACAATCAATGACCATACACTCCATAACACCCACCCGGATCAATGATACAGCGGTCAGTCAATATGCCAGCAGTTAACCCAGCTGATTAGGGGCAATACTGGGAATTTCACATCTCCCCTGAATAAGACAGTGAGCTTACATGTTGTTAAAATGCACATACTAAGGCACACAGCTTCTTCCTGAAAGATTCAATCTGTCAACATGTACCCAATTTGTGCGTTTGTGATCTGTGGCAGACAGATGATGCCTTTAGTCGGGGAATCCTGCCCAGCAATTAAATGTCCCAAGCACAGTGTTGATGGACAGATAGAGTCTGTCCGCTGGTGATTGGCTTTTTAATTGAGTCCCCCACCTGCACTGATCACTATCATAAGCCCTTGGACTGTGTCCGTGGTGGGGTGTTGAGCCATTGAAGGAATTCAGCAGCAGCTCAATGCATACCATTAAGACGGATTACCAAAAGGGTAATCGATTATCATCAAAATGTATCATTTTAATGTGACAATATCTGACAAAATTGAAAAGCGTTGATGTATTCTGTTGGAGACTGCGTGTAGCAAAAAGGAGCAAACTAATGCCCCTGGTCGAGCACAGGGAGAAATCACATGAGGAGAGCACAACAGCTGATGTGGGCTCTAAAAAAAAATCTAAACAAACATCACTAGTGCATGCTAGTATAACAAAGTCATTGGCGAGTTGTACTTGTATGCAAGACTTGAAAAGCAATTACCAAAGCAAATAAGTCTTGTTTTTCTTTAGATATGGCACTTTTGATGATAGATAAATCCGCCAACTCTTTAAAAAGCTGGAACCGGCTACGACAAACATAAAAGAAAATCAATTTTAAAGACAGGAACCAATGACGCCATTGACACTACTGAAATGAAAGTGAAAATTCTACAGTGTTTTGTCATGAAAACTGTTGTGATTTTTTTTTTTTTTTTGTCTGTTATTTGCACCTAATTAAAACCTCTGCTGCTCCTTCAGATGTGCTACAAGTGTTACATGTTTAGTCACATCGTACACAGCCTACATGTGTGGTAAGATTGTCATGCTTGTACATTCGCTGAATGAGGACTTCTTTGTAAATGGATTTAAGTGAGAGTAAAATGGGCACTAATCTCACTTGCTGAACACCCTAGAGCTGCAAGGGGTCTCATCTACAACACATAACACCCCCTCCTCGTCCTCTTCTTCTTCTTCTTTTTTTTTTTCCTGCTCCCCAGTCCTTAAATACACAGATTCACACACACACACACTCACACACACCCTACGGCTGTCACACAGTTAAAGGCAAGACAGGGCCTCTCCACAACACGGGGGTAAAGTCACAGAGGTCAGTGCTCAGTTTCCACATCAAACCGAGGAGCAGAGGCCAGAGTCTCATCCCCCCCCCTCCCACCTTTCTCCCTCACTCCCTCCCACTCTCTTGCTCCCTCCTACTCCTCCTCTCTCACCAGCACACACCCGCCTCCCCCTTGCTGGATGTACAAATGCCTTTGCTGTCAGCTCTGCCCTGGTCCCCTGTAATTGAAAATAACAGCCAAGGGCCAGCCCCCGGCCACTCTCCCCAGCCTGGTGGCTCTCTGCCTCTCTGACAGCCACCCATCAATACCAATGACTATTACCCTGGAAGTGAGAGCGCTGCCGATGACATCCAAGACACCACCCCTGCAACACTCCCACACACACATACACACACACATACACACCTCCCCCCTAGTGTCCTTCCTCCGCTACCCGAGCCTCCTAATGTTTAACCCGTTGCTAACAGCCTTGTCTCTCTGTCTCTAAGCTGCTACAGTAGGCTACAGTATAGGCAAACAAGCCTGTCTCACACATACGCACCACAACGCTTCCCACAATTGCACACCCACACACACTTACAGACACACTCAACTCTTTCAGACATGCACAAAACTCTGACAAGCAGAAAACTTTTTTTCCCTGCGAGAAGTGCTGAGAGAGAGTTTGGTGTGATGCTGTCTCGCTTCACACACTCATATATCCCCCACCAAGATATCCAATCAGTGTGACTGTACAATCCACTGCTGAGCTGAGATGTTTGGAAGTTGATTTAGAGGGAAATAAGTAGAGAGAAAGACTCAACACAAGCAAGTGGGAAGACTCTTAACTGGAAAACCAGCACGGAAAAGTCAGGATGCAGTACAGTCATTCAGTGTATAATCACTTTTCTTTTTTTTTCTTTTTTTTTTTTGTCATGACAGCTTATGAATTTACACAGGGAGTCAGTGTTACATGTCCAGTCAGCACCATGCAGTGTCTCTTGTTTTCCCCCTCTGACAGACACCAAACACAATGCCATAGGTGATCTGAGTTGTCATCTGCTTTGACAGAGCAATGACAGCTGAACGAGACACACTGAACACAAGCACAAAGCCCAGCAACGTGACAAATGAAGCACATAGCAGCCAGCAGAGGAACAGGACGAGAAAAATGCACAGACCTTGTCAGAAGCTGCAGAGCCGTGGAGACTAGGAGACTGTTTTCCTTTCTACAGTCCTCTCTGTCTCCTCTCCTCCTCTCCCTCTCCTCTTCTCTTCTCTCCTCTCACTCTGCGTGTATGTACGTGTGTGTGTTTGTGTGTAATTGTGTGTGTGTATGTGTGAGAGTGAGTGAGTGAGTGAGTGAGTGTGAGTGTATGTGAGTGAGCGGCTCCCTCCCCTTCTGCCTCTCAGCTGCTCGGCTCAGGCAGTTCTCAGGAAATGAATGGGAGCGCACAGAGAACTGTTGTACTTGCAAATGACTTACCCCGAGTCACATGATCCGCTAAATGTAGGGTGGGCCGGTGGGTGGAGGCTTCATAAGCAAAGGGAAGACAATATACTCTAAGCTTTAACAGCATGCATCGAATTACACGGGGCCCCACCGGGGAGGTTTCCGACGCGTCCGCTCTCAGCCAGCCCGAACTCCCTCTGCACACCCCTCCCCGGAGCGGAGCGCACAGCACCGGGCGAAGGGGTGCGCACCGGAGCACCTCCCCGTTTAAAGGGGACGGAGAAGGCGCACAAGCGGCTTTTATTTTGATTTGGATTTTCTGACTGTGGTAAATTTGATTTATGGGGTTTTTTGTTTGTTTTGTTTGGTTTCTTTTTTTTTGTAATTGCTGTGATGAATTGTTTATAAATTTCATGTGACCCTTTCATGTATTTATAGTTCATAAACTACTGATATTTTTGATACAAAACACATCTCATTGGATTTCTTCAATGTCTTGTTTCTTTAGCATAATACACAGCTATTCATTCTTATGGATTCCATGCGTCAACACTTTAACATGTGATGGTATTCATTTTATATGCATAAACACATCCATAAAGCTCTTTCCACAAAGAGAATCTAACATTTCAGTGGAAAATGAAATTGATTTGTTGTATATTATGGGGATCTTCAGTCACTGAGACAAAATGACCAAAGGATTAAATTGTGAACAAACTATTCCCTAAAGTGTAGCTCATTAGAGATTTGGGGGTTTTTTTTTTTTGGAACCACGTGACGGATTAATTATTCAATATATCAAGGTAAGACTGTTTATCCCACAGTGGGGGAATTTACAGTAAAGTGAACATAATTATTAAACAACACGCAAGAGTTGGAGATATTAGTGAAAATAATGTACAGTTGTGTTCAAAATTATTCAACCCCTACAGTAGATGTTTTTGCAAGTTTGACATTTATTTTTCATCTTGTTTATAATCACATTAAATAATGACATGTCAAATAGACAAATA
>JAPTYQ010019150.1:0-12086 GCA_029814465.1 Ostorhinchus cyanosoma
TCTATCTATCTATCTATCTATCTATCTATCTATCTATCTATCTATCTATCTATCTATCTATCTATCTATCTCCAGTAGCTCCACCCCCTTTGTCCAAATATGGCTTCAAAAGGCCGACATAGAGACTTTGAAATCACAAAAACAAGTATATTCAACTATGGTCACACGTATGTGATCAATTAGTATCAAATTAAATGAGTTTTGACCAACATATGACTTTTTCTTTGATTTATCCCCATGAAAATTAACAGTATTTCTTGGTATCACTCATGACCTTGACCTTTGACCTTTGACCCACAACTTCCAAAATTTTATTTGCTGTAACGAGTAACTAAAAAAAAAAAATCTGAAAGACTTGGGTGAAATATTGTGGATGGTAGACTGTGAACAATCAGACCAAACATGGTGAAAATAATAAAAGCATAAATAATAGAAATACAAAACTCAGTGTAAAAAAATCGGTCTTATTTGTCCAGTGTAGTATTGTTATGTACGGGCCGTAATTACACACTGTCGATTGAAAATGTCGCTCTGTTCCTAAAGCTGATTCATACATTTCCCCCTAATATAATCATATAAGCCATATTTAATTACACAGCCATCAACATTATATTTTTGCCTTCATTTAAAAGCAGACAACTGATAAATAAACCAGAATACTATTTATTAAGACGTGTAACCATAATATGAAAAAAAAAAAAAAAAAAAGAGATTATTGGATCAAATTTTAAAGAAATAAGAAAACAGGAAGGGGATTTAAGGGCCGTAATTCCCCTCCATTAAAGTCCCTCTATGTGGAAAATAAAACCAAAGTGCCAATTAGTGAGCAAACGTTCCACTTGTCAGCTGTGATCATGTTGTGTTTCTTCTGCAGCAGCTGACATGCAAACAGTGAATCTGATCCATTTAATCCAATTAGAGCTTCCTCCAAATATCAGACTGTCATGAAAGCCTTTATTTTATTGTTTCACTTCCATTATTGTCACATTTAATAGTCAAACGTTACACAGCGAGAGCCTTAATAGTAAAAAAAAAACAAAAACAAAAAAGAAGTAAATAACCGAAATATGAGCGAGGAATAGCTATTAATCCTGTTTGTCAAACTGTGTAAACTCCACAGGTTATTGTCAGTGGCGTACCAAAGGCTTTCAATAAGGAATAATAAACCACATACACACATCGTCCCTGGTGCCGACACCGCAGCCTCGTACTGATAATAATGTGAACCACAACATGCATTACACGATTCTCCTGAAATAGGAAACACTCACTTATTCCAGTAAATAAAGTCTGTCATTTTGGTTTTAGTGGATTCACTGTTGTTCCTGTTCCTTCTGACTCTCGTTGCGGATGCTGATGTCTCATTTCCATATTATATGATGGCCCAATCCCAATTCACCCCTTGGCCCCTCCCCCTTTGCACATTCACGTGAAGGGGTAGGGATGTTCCGATTCTCGAAGAGTTTAGTTTATTTGTCCATTTGGCAGAACATGATATAAACATACATACAGTTCTGATCTCCATACCAACATGGGAGAAAAGGTGTAGGCTGAAGCAGTCTGACGGGAAGGGCGAAGGGGGACGGCTGTTTTGTTTCAGGACCACACTACAAACGGAGGGGTACGCCAAATCTCCCATAATTCTGTTCCAATCATCAGCAAGATGGAGGTAAACACAGCAAAAAAGTGCAGCTGTGACAAAAGAAACACACAAATGTACCGATTTTCTTCATAAAAAACGTAATCATTTGATCGACTGTTTAATGTCGTCAGTGTGTTACACTTCGCATTTCTTCGGTTTGCGGTTGATAGTCGTAAAAAGACGACCAAAGCTCATAGAACAGACGGTTCCAGCTGCTGACGACATGAAGAATTCTGTCCGAAACAAAGTTGTTGCATCTTTTTATAGCGGCATCGATGACTGATGATGATGTAACAAGTCTGGAAGGGTTGGACCATTTCATTGGAGAATGTTTCAACCCTTACCCTTTTGGTAGTGCCAAGCACAAGGGCCAAGGGGGAGGGGTAAGGGGGAGGGGCTAAGCGGTGAATGAGGGCCTTGGTATTTAAGAGCCTTGGTGAAGATGTTCAAGCTGCAAAAGTCAGCATCCTTCAATGTCCCTTTACTCATATTAAAATGTAAACACAGCCAGTAAAATAGCTTGTTGTGCTCAGTACTAGCCGTTAGCCACTCATTGTGCTTGTAGTTACATAACTTGAAGTGGAGCACTAAACCACTGCTGGCCTTTGTGAATCCACTTTGGCTGTGGGTCTTTCACTCTCCATTATCACGCTTGGTAAATACATTTTCAGTAGATCTGCAACATGATCTGGAGTAGTGATGACAAATACTGTTTTCTTTTTCTGAAGTTCGCAGTCATATGTAGGAATTTCATGATGAAAGTTGGGGGCACCCCAGGGCGGACTGCTGGGCCCAGAGGGCATCCTGTCATGTACCGTTAAATTTGATAGGCTAATGATTGTGCCACTCATACTTAACATAAATCCAATATGCAGTCTTTCAATAAAAGGTCGACAGTATCTGCAGCGTTGGAAATTACTGTGAGGCGTTAGAGTGACTTTTTAATGTGGGATATTTCAGTTCAACCTCAATAAAAATGACCTATTAGCAGTTTTGTGGAAACCGACTAAATGTTCATTTAATTTCAGTTTTTATCCAAAGCATTTAATGTTTTGTTTATATTGTCGACAAATGCCTTAGTAGGATCGGATCCCACAATGCCTTGCTCTGACTGTGATAATTGATAAGATGTCAAATCCAAACTTCATATCGAGACTTCAAAGACCAAACGGCCTGTTTTGCTTCAGTCAAACTGTAACTTATCATCTTTGAGTTTTCCATTAATATGTTAAACGTAGTGAAGTAGGTCACGTCGGGAAAAATACTTTTCATCATTTTTCACGAGGTCGCATCCCTCCGGCGAATCCAAAAGTCTCCGAGGCGAGAGGTTTCATGGCTGTGACCCTTCACAGTCAAGCTTCTTTTTCTCAGAAACATTGACGCTCGATGGGTCTGGTATGTGTGGAAGTTCAGACGAGAGAAAGAAGGATGAAATAACTGAAGAAATGTCCTTTATCCATTTGGAGGCTGCACTGTGAAGAGATGCATGATGGGTGGTGTTGAGGATACTTTAGGTCTGACAGAACAGACTCACTCTACTACCTTGTGTGGATGTAGAGCGTAGGCGAGAAGACCATGACCTCGTTTCTATCAACACTGTCAATAGTAACCGTCAATTCTCTGTAGGCGTATCTGTATGTGCATGTGTAGATCACCAACACAAACCCTTTTAATTCCAAATCTGCAGGTGTTGTTTTGTGGATTGAGTGAAAGACACAAACATCAAGCTCATAAAGCGTCTAAAACAAGACCTCAGTGATTCATTTTCATCAGTTTCTTATATTTTTTTTATTTTTTTTTATCTTCAATCGACGTGTTTTGTTCAAACCTAATGAAAAACATCCAAATCAAACCTGGGCTGATCAGTCTCAGCTCGACTAATTGATTAGATTAAAAGCCTAAATGAGTCTTTTTCCAGCCTCCTAAGAGGATTTTTGCCGGCTTGAATAATCATTTACACGATAAGAACAATGTGTTGGAGTGTAACAGCAGACTGCAGCGTCGGGTTTGTATTTCCCACATTTAGTTCTGCTACACTGAGTCACTGTTCGCAAAGGACTTCTTAATATTTCATCCTTATTTATGCGCTGTTTTTTATCCCCTGGGCTGATTACTTAAACACAACAGCTCTGTTTGACCCCAGATACATTCAGAATTTTAACCACATTAAACACAGTGGTCATTAATTTTCGCTCTGTCGTCTCCTGGTTGTTGTTGCTTCGGACTCAGTGATGTGATATGAAACTCTACAGTTCGATCTTAGAGGACGTTTACGTTTCCTCAGACACACATTTTGATTTTCCTGTACTTTAGACTTTGTTCTCCTTAACTTACACCTGTTGTCCTCATTAGGAAACTAGAAGAGTAGAGGGTGTGATACTTTTACTGCCCAGCTGAAACTGAGATAGAAGTAAACTTTTCATCATTCTGGCCCGAGTTTTTTTTAAACTTCGTCCACTTTTCTAAATGTTCCAACGTTCCGTCCTTTTGCACTGGTTTCTATGGTAACTGTTCCTCCTGAAGGCCTTCTTTGTTCAACTTTTGCTCCTCCTGCAGGTTTTTTGTCGTAAAGAAGAGTTGTTTTTTTGTTTTATTTGCCACTCTGCCCGGGTTATGACCTGTTCTCTGTGAGGTTGCATCGATCTGATATTAGTGTCGGATATCAGCTCTGATATTACCATTTTAGCTGGAGTGGGGATCAGTAAAAGCATCTGTAAGACCGAACCGTCCCCTTTAAATTTTTCCGAAATGGGCCACGTCATGTATGCCAAGCCTTCTTCTAAAAGTAATGTTTCAGACCTGTATGTGGAGGACGTGGTTTGTTCTATAACTCTGTAGATGAAGCTGTGAGAAAATGAAAGTCAGCTCCTCTTACCTTTTACACCAAGTACCTGCTGCCCCTGAAAAGTACGTGCAGGGTGATTCATCCTGTTGTGATGCACAGCAGTAGTCGCTAACACACCCGCACGCACGCACGATGATGTCACTCGGGCCCCCCCCCCCAGTTGAGAACTTCTGCTCTAAATCAACAATGATATTGGATCGTGTTACGTAAGGTCCCAGCATCGGTATCGGAACTGAAAAAGTCAGATGGGTGCATCCTGAGCGCTCTGAGAGTTTGGTTTTTTGTGTCCTAGATCTCATCTTGAGCTCCACTGCTCCCTTTTACTGTGGAAACATCAAGCTGAAAATGCTTTACCATCGTTTCATAGCCTTCGACTGCACTGTAGGCATCAAGAACTTTAGTTTTTGTGTAAAAAAAAAAGGGGACTTTCACAATGTCAGACAGGTGGTAATAATGTTCTGCTCCTACAGATGCTGGATTGCTTCAGATCCAGTCGTTCTTTAGATGCTTTTGGGACGGACTAACCACTTTACACTGGGAAAGAACAAGATCTGGACTGAAATCTGGACATCGTAGTCCACGAATGACCATGAACTCCAGATTTGATACTTACTGGAAGATTCGTATAAACCCATTGTTCGTAAGAATCCTTGTGATTTAGGCATTAGTGCTCTTTCCTTGAAAATGACAACATCCCGTCTCGGAAAATGATTTTAAAAAAGGCGTTTTTGGTCCGTTTTTCCCGTTTCTGTCAGGTAGTAACTTTCTTTTTTGTTATTAAAGAAAACAAAAATCAATCCTTTTTTAAAATCTGGTTTATCTGTTTTGACACTGAAAAAGAAAATCCAACTACCGAAAGATAAACTGACCTGGACGTTAGTGCAGTCATTTACCGTTGTTTACACTGTGCTGATTTTAGGGGTTGGGTCAAAAAATAATAAGTTTTTTAAATGATGCAAAAATGAACAACTTTTGAATTCTAACCTAAAACAAATTATGGAGAATAATATGACCTTTTATAATATGAAGTGCAAAGTGTGCATAATATGTTTCCACAGATGCTGGAAGGTTAGTGACAATAATGATGAATGTGTTTAATTCATTGTGTTGCAGGTGTGTATTAACGTACTGTGTGTGTTGCAGGTGTGTATTGACGTACTGTGTGTGTTACAGGTGTGTATTGACGTACTGTGTGTGTTGCAGGTGTGTATTGACGTACTGTGTGTGTTGCAGGTGTGTATTAACGTACTGTGTGTGTTGCAGGTGTGTATTAACGTACTGTGTGTGTTGCAGGTGTGTATTGACGTACTGTGTGTGTTGCAGGTGGCGGAGCTGGAGGCTCAGCTGGGGCATCCTGCTGCAGGTCAGACGGCTAAAGAGGAGCTGAGTCGGTCTGTGGAGGAGCTGGAAGCCCTGCTGAGCACAAAAGAGCAGGTAAGACTGGCACCATACACTGCCCAAATCCATTTATCATCTTCAAATTAAACGCAGTGTATAAATCCAGCACAAAACACACCAGACAGAACATATTAGCAGCAATCAGCTGTGTGCTGGTAGTTTGTGAAAGCGGAGCCGAAATCTCCATCTGATTCTCATTTAGTGGAACAGAAACCCTGCAAACATCAGTAATTGTTTTTCGGTACAACAAGCATGAAGAGGCAGGCAAGTGAAGAAGTCAGTTTGGGATTTTTTCTTCTGTAAACCTTATATTTTCCAGTTCAGTAAGTGTGTTGTTTTTTTTTTTTTTTTCTTGATCAAAAACTAATTGGAGAAGAAAATGTTTATATAATCCAGTTGGTATGAAAGAGGGAAGCTTTCTGGTCTTTAGTCGCATCTTTAGAGTTTTTATTTTTTTACTGAGACTGTTGTTTTATCTTCAGGACATTGTCATTTTCCTTGTTTTGATTTATTACTTCAGTTTATCGGAAAAGAGCTGCGATAAAAGGCCACAGACTTAGAAAATGCATCAAGTTGAAAGCAGAGAATTAAGATGAGATGCAGATGTCCAGAGCTGCGACACTTTAATGAAACCACAAAAACAATGTCTAGCCTAGTGTCGATATGGCTTTGTGTTACGATGCTAAAATGCTTCAGTGTCGGTCAAATAACCGGGCACGCTCAGTACAATATCCCATGAAAGACGCCGCTGTCCTCTAGCCTCATTAGCATAACCATTTCTGTCCCATCATCTTAACAACTTCCCCTTTTGGCTACAGGATTTGTTGCAAGGTCATGGTGGGATGTTTCCCTCGGGCCTGAAACCCGTCTCGTCCCCAGGAACATCAAGGTGTCCCAGATCTTATCGCCACCCTCCGGTCTATGACAAATGACTCGGCGTCACTGGCTTTCTGCAGAGATGAAGGCTCCATATGCTGATAAAATAGTGGTGGTGGGTGTGCGGGGATTTGACGCTCTGATTCTGCTGTGGTTTCAGGAAATTCACAATCTGCAGAGCAAGAAAACAGATGTGAGCGAGCTGGAGAAGGAGAGAGAGGAGGCCGTGCAGAGACTCCAGGTAAATGTAGTCAGGGTTTTCCTTTGAAGGTGATACAACAGAGCTGCGACTAATGAACCGAGTGGATGTTTTCTCTGTGCAGTGTCAGAAAACTGGACCAGTGTACCTGAATGTCAGCGTCCCACTGCAAAAACCTAAATCTGACCAAGATCATTTTCACTCGTTCCATTAGATTTTTTTTGTTGCTTGAATTAAGCAAAAAAAACAAATCTGCCAATGGAACAAGTTATTATCTAAATTATCTTGGTAAGATTTCTTGAAATTAGATTTTCTAGATCTTTTGTCTAAAAATCCGTTCTTACATCTCACTGAAAAGTTCCTCTTTAGGTGATTCTGTCTTCCACCCTGTGCAGTAAACAGGTCTGATCCTCCTGTATTTTCTCCAGATCCATAAACTCTGTGTTCTACTGGTCGTTACAGCTCAATTCAACACAAGTTCAACATTCATTATTATTAATTACATACGGTGGAACTTCAGTGTTCCTTTATACTAAGGAGAGCTCAGACATCTATAGAAGCTGATGTTATCGCTGCTGAATCCTGAAGGTTATCCTCCGAACAGGGTGTTTTATATCCAACTACACTGTAAGGTAGAAGGAATGCTAATCATGTGAGATCTTTGCAGTAAAATTAGCATAAAGAGACTCTCTTTACGTCCTTGATGCTGCAGAGGCTGATAAACTTTGAGTCATTACATAAAAAATTAAAGAGTGACCTCCATGAAGTATTCCCTCACTGGATGCCTTTTATATAGATTGTTTCAATTGTGAGTATACACTTGGAATGATTTATTCATATACAGGATTATAAGCTTTTCCATGCAGTAAATATTTAAAGTTGCTTTTAAGTGCAGTCCCTTATAACATCAGAGCAGGAGTATCAAACATACGGCCTATGGGCCAAAACCAGACCGCCAAAGGGTCCAATCCGACAGGCGGGATGAATTTACAAAGTGCAAAAATTGCACTGAAGGTATAAAGAAAGTGTCAAAGTCATTTTAGTTCAAGAGCCACATACAAACTGAAGTGAAACAAGTAGAAGAAAATAAACACTTAAGAAAAATTACCAAAAATGAAAAAATAATAAACAATATGAGCAAAGAAAAAAAATGCACAATGTGGAAATATGAACAAAATTATCAACAATATTAACATGTCGTGATAGGATGAGTGGATCAACAGTTATTCGACATTTTAGGTCAGCGGATGCGTTTCTTTTAGAACCTTTTTCCTCTACATTCAACAGGAGGGTTTTGTCTTCAGTGAGCTTTTGGTCTCGTTTTACACCGTCTGTACTTTTACTGTGAAACTCAGTCCGTTCTGTACTTTTAATATGAAGCTCAGTCCGTTCTGTACTTTTACTGTGAAACTCAGTCCATTCTGTACTTTTAATGTGAAACTTAGTCCATTCTCTACTTTTACTGTGAAACTTAGTCCATTCTCTACTTTTACTGTGAAACTTAGTCCGTTCTGTACTTTTACTGTGAAAATTAGTCCATTCTCTACTTTTACTGTGAAACTTAGTCCATTCTCTACTTTTACTGTGAACCTTAGTCCGTTCTGTACTTTTACTGTGAAAATTAGTCCATTCTCTACTTTTACTGTGAAGCTCAGTCCGTTCTGTACTTTTACTGTGAAGCTCAGTCCGTTCTGTACTTTTACTGTGAAACTCAGTCTGTTCTGTACTTTTACTGTGAAACTCAGTCTGTTCTGTACTTTTACTGTGAAACTCCGTCTGTTCTGTACTTTTACTGTGAAACTTAGTCCGTTCTGTACTTTTACTGTGAAGCTCAGTCCGTTCTGTACTTTTACTGTGAAACTCAGTCCGTTCTGTACTTTTACTGTGAAACTCAGTCCGTTCTGTACTTTTACTGTGAAACTCCGTCCATTCTGGTTCCATTTGGAGATGTCGGGGTTAGTCTAGGTGACGCTGTTTTCTGGACCAAACCGGAGCTTCACTTTCAGAGTCGGCAGCTGAGGACTTGAAGGACTTGAAGGAGAAAGTAAATTGTATCAGATTTCCATGTTAATGCAGGCGTACACACCTGATGCATATTGCATCGGCTTTATTGGGTCTTCTGTCATTACAGTCGCAGCCTCAGTAGTAAATTATGTATATTCCTTGTGACCTTTTTTGTCCTCGTGTCCATCCCATAAACGTATTCATTGGTGCATTTGGCCTCTAGAATTACTTCACAAAATTACACATTTTCATTTGCAGTTAAAGCACAGGACCACCGCAGAAGAGAATTCAGAGGACGCACTGAACTGATCTAAGCATGATTTAGATTTAATTTACTGGTTTATTCCGAACATGCAATGAAATTTAACATATATGTGAACAAGCAAAACAGAAGAATTAATACAAAAAGCAACAATCAAGACAGTAGTCGCTTTTCCATTGACCCTCAAATTGTACAAATATAACTTGAGCATAAAAATTGACCTAATGGAAAAAAAATGACCCTTGTTTTTCGGTTAAAAGTTTAGCGCTGGCAAAAGGTGTTTTTTTGGATGTAGTGCAAATGGTATATTACACAAAACTGCAATGGCAAAACCTTTTTTGTAACTTAAAAAAAAAATGATATTGACAGATGTTACAACAAGTGAAGAGAGGTTTTAAAAGAAACCTGGTGCAGAATGTGTGGACAAACCAGGAAACCACAGCATTTTTATTTTAGTACGAGATACAGGGGTAATATATAATAATAATGAATATATCTGTACGACAACACGATATTTACGTTCATTACGATGTTTATGGAATGACTTCACATGTCATCTCACGATAAAGAAACAAGTCGTCATATTTGTGATTTTATGGAAAAACCGACATTATGCACTTCTGTTTTTTCGACATTTTGTAAATATCAGTAAATTTTTGCGCAGATGTCCGATGGAAACGCGACTATTTTCATGTTGGAACATTCAAAACCGTCCCATGTGCATTCAGTCAGGGTATGTAAACTTATGAGCACAGCTGTGAAATGTCCCCGTGACCCTCTCAAGGATAAAGTTCAGAAGATGAATGCAGAAGGAAAAAAGCAGGTTATGATAATTATGTGGCAGCCATTTTTCATTTTGCTCCAATAATAAAAGCACTTGAACACAACACACTCAAGTGGAAAGGATCGTCTTCCCGATAGCACGTGAAGGCATCGTAAGAGACACAAAAAATATAAAATGTGCAAACTAACATTTGTGTTTGTGTGTGTGCAGGAGGTGGAGAGACGAAACACAGAGCTGGAGGACCGGGTTCAGACGGCCGAGAAGACGCTGGCTACGAGTCGGGAGGAGCAGGGTCAAGCGGAGGTCGAGGTCCGGCGGGTCATCGAGGTTCTGGACGTCAAAATCTGCGACCTGAACGACCTGAGACAGAACCTGGCCAAACTCATAGACAAATAACCGCAGCGGGAGTCGGGTTGCATCTCAACAGTCAGAGCTGTGTCCTCCAGAGGTGAAATGGAGGGAAAGTTACTGCAGTTTTAAGATCAGTGTTTGAAGCAGCAGGTATGAGAACCTCCTTAAAAGTGCTTTGTGCAAATTAGATCATCTGTACTATTCAAACTGGTATAATTATCATAAATAGGCGACTCATGGGCTGCAGCTGTTTCTGTTTCCATATGACAACAGGCTTTAGCTTTTTGACCCGAGGGCTTTGGTAAAATCATTTTTCCACCAGAGTTTCATTTATTATCAACTTCCTTCGCCGCTTTGAATCTGAAAGCTTTAGCTCCCTCTAGTGTTCAGCGCATGTCGGTCAAAACCTGAACTGGTGGCTCTCCTCAAACGACAGAAACAGCAAGAAACTGATCCTGAAGGTGTCATTTGTTTATGATAATTATACCCGATTCCACCAAGTTAACGGTTTAATAACGGTACACCATTAAAGCACCTTTAAGAACGGCACGAATGGCACCAAAATGGAGTCGAAGCTTCAAAAAGTAGACATTTCAGATGAGATAGGAAGCTCGTATTGTCATTGTATTTGGAATAAAATGAAATGATGGGGTCCCTCCCATTGGTGCTTTAAAAACCCACGAACAGAAACCAACATATGCAAAATAAAAACCGACACATCATCAACCAGAAAAAGACAAAGATCATGACATCAGTTCAACAAGTTCAGGTAAAATACATCCACAATCCCATCATGCATCAGTCAAACCGGGGGGGAAAATATGATATAAAATGCAAAAAAAAATAGATCAAATACAAGAAAACGTGTAAGTCTGTGTCCAGGATTTGCTGTTTTGTTGGTTTTAAATCCTCCACATTATGCAGAATAGTTCATGTAACATTCAAATGCATTTACAGCTCAGTGTGGAAGTGAGGCCGGATACCAGCGCTCATAAGAGGATTTAATAGAACCCATCGGTCACTGTTGCTGCAGAGCTGGAGGTCTTTCCATTCAGCCGTAGCAGGCAGTAAAACTGTACTTTAGATGCTGAATACGTTTCTAAGCAATCCCATCTACACCCCCCCCACCCCCAACCAAAAAAAAGCCAAGATTTCAGCCTAATCCTGTGTCTGTGCTTTGACAGAAATGAGAGCGACACACCCGTAAATGTTTCACTCACTGTATTTTCACCCAATTCTAGCCTGAGGTTCCCAGATAACTCGTCTATTTTGTGTTATACAACCTATAGATCTGAAATGTTAGTGGCAGTAAAACAGTAGGAAGGAATAAAAAATGTAAAGGTCTGCTTTGGAGGAACCGTTTTGGTGCCGTTCAGCTGTGGAGATGCACCCGTAGTCCGTCTGCTCAGGCCAAGGACGAGCTGCAGTTCACCGTCAGCGAACCCAACTGCTTTCACACCAGCCGGAAACTCCACAAAAACCAACAGACGGAACCAGACGCTCCCGTTGTGTCCTCTGAAGATCGCCAGCGTTCGACCGTTCTCCGTTTCTTTCCCCTCATTTTTCCAGAGGACCGCCCGTTCTCAGCCCTTACTCTGTTACTCATGCACTGAGAAAAAACAAAAAAAAAAACATCTGAACAAGTGTTTTTTTCTCATTTCTAGTCCAAATATCTCATCACACTTCAAATCAGACAGAATCACCTAAAGAGGAACTTTTCAGTGA
>JAPTYQ010019330.1:0-12071 GCA_029814465.1 Ostorhinchus cyanosoma
TTCGAAGTGCACTTAAAAACGAGGGCACTCCAAAACGAGTGCTAGGGACCAAGGGGGAACTTTGGGACGGGGCCTTAATGTTACATGTCATATCTTTACTTTGTTCACTACGTCACATTTAAAGGTCCAAATACGCAAGATTTGTGAATAGATGTGAGGATTGTGTTGAAGTCTGTGTTGTGCAGGGAGCTGTTATTTGTTGCCATTAGCTAACCTCATTTGTAGGCTATTGGGAACTAGTGTTGCACACTGTTGTTGAAAAACCTCAAGCAAATATGAGATTATAAGTGAAATCTAAGGGGTGAAGTTTAAAGTCATTTCTGAGTTTGCAAAAGCTTCTCTACAGTGGCACCCATGTGCAACACCACAGTTAGCAATCAACAAACTCCAAAAACAAACATCACATAAGCACATTAACACATGTGAAGATGACATATTGTACCTTTAATTTGTGTATTGCATTGTGATTGAAAGCTAGACATGCAAGATTTGTGTACCTCCGTATGTGAAGTTTATGCTCGGAATTGGGTAGTGTTTGAACCTGGTTGTTTAACTCTATCTCTAAGTTAACAGCAGCTAGCATTGCACACTGCTGCAGCTGTACGGGCACACAAGACAAGAACTGAAGACTTTAAGAGCGAGGAGAAGGATTTATTTTTTTAAGGAAAAAGCAACCAGAGCCCTCCACATTGGGAAAAAATTGTGTAAAGGCTAACTAAGACAGTTGTTCGCTCAGAAACTGAGCTACTGAATGTTAATAACCAGTGCAGATCTCAATATAAACTTCACATAAACTGGCAACAAGTACAAATCTAACGCGATGAACAGAAGGTATAGGAATCACAGAGTAACTCCAGATATAGTACTTTCACAAGAGATTTTCACAATGTATCCATCATACAGCATTTCTGCTCCTTGATTCAATAATCTACAATGTCAGAAAAGTGCAAAGAACAAAAAACACATACCTAAAAGGAAAAAGCTGGAATTCTGTACGACAACTGCAATAAAGCAACGTACAAAGAAATGCACAGACATTTAACTTAGTACCTCGTTAAAATGGTGAGTGTAGTTAATTTAGAACCTGCTTGTTATCAATCAGTCAATCAAAATATCAATATTTGGCACTAATGAATTGATAATCTATTGCCACAGAAGGAAATACAATACATTCCTGTTATAATCTGTCCAACCCCTAATGTAAAGAATGGATTAATTGTTCAATCAATAAAAAGTCAGAGGCTCATCATATCCCAGAGCCCAAACACCATTTGTCAGAAAGCTTGTTTTGTCTGAGCAACATAAAACTTGGCACCAGAGAGTGTTTGCTTGATTAATTTCCTACTATATTCAAATAGCTGTTCATTGATTTCCTATCAATCCAGGAATCAATCATAAATTCATCACTCTGGAATTAATTTACTAGATTTATTAATTTCCCACAGCTGTCAGGTTTCTCATGCGCCATGTTTTTTTTTTTTTTTTTTTTAATGGCTGCATTAATGCCAAACACGACTGCAGACACACCAGACACGTTTTCTGGAACAGGTCTGTTCATAGTGACAAAAACAACTCGATGTGCAGCACGTCTGCTACTATGACAGAGAAAACAATGACTTAACATAGGCACAGACTGAAATAACCCTTCTGTCTGTCCTTTGGTTCACCAGACTTCCTGTTTGACAAAACTAAATCCCCGTTGATGCCGGGCTTTCCGCCCTGTTTCTCTCCATTTCTGTCTCCCTCTCTTTTTTTTCCATCTGTTCTCTCTTTCTGTCTTTCTGGCTCAGTCCAGGTCCACTCTTCGGGTCATTGGTCCGGTCTATTTTTTTTTTCTGCTTGCAGCCAACAGAAATATGCACAGAGGAGGAGGAGGAGAGAGGAAGGACAGAAGATGGAGATGGAGAAGGGGAAGAGGAGGACGCAGAGGAGAAAAAGCAAATTCAGGCTAAAGGTGAAGCAAGCTTGAAAAAAGAGTTAAAGACTGGGACCACTGAAAATAATACTGTAGTAACCCAAAGGGAGAGGGGCAGGAATGAAGTGAAAGGGTGAAGGAGAGAGCCAGAGTACAGTGTTGGAGAAAATAGACTGCCTGTAGCGCACAGGCTACGTTTCGTTGCTCTCGGTCTCCAAACACCCTTGTGGTGGTGCTGGAGGGGGTTTAAGGGAACTGTATGGTGAGCAAAAAATAGCTAGGGCTGAATGAGCACATTACAGCGTTGCAAGAGTGGTCTGCACTTTAGGTGATCAATCAACCCAGAGGAAGAGATGTCCACTTTACGGCCATCAGAGGCCGGAAACATAAGGAATGAAGAGCAAGATAGCATTCGAAAAAACCATTAGACAATGTTCTCGTCCAATAGTAACACGCCTTGGTTTTCTCCACTCAAACATATGGGCCAATGCTATCTCATAATGCTTTCATGGCACATGAGACACTGTAGTCCATCATCATCACATCAAACTGGCAGGCCTGCAATGAGGAGGGAATACAGATTTTTTAAGGATACCGAAGCCCGTCAGAGAATTTTTACCCCGGAAATGCATCTATGATCCAACACCATTAAACAATGACTGTCAGGAGACACCATTCCAGTTAGACTGTTTCCCCAGAAAGATGAGCTCTTCATCCCAAACCCTTCCTCCTCATATGGATGCGATTTCATTTTGTTGTACCTCTTGAAAATGAGTGCTGGTGGTGAGAGGGGAGTGGAAGCACACATTCTGGGACTGGGTGAGATCCAGCTGGCAAGAACTCACAAAGCCGACACAAGGACAAAGCTCCTGGCTGTGCTGGTATGGCTCTCAAACAGGACAACACGCTCCTGTGCCAAATAGCCCTTGGCAGTATTATGGAAGCCACAATGGCAGCCCATCTGTAATTTATTTACATGTCTTTAAATTTATCGCTCGTGCTCATGCCCTTCACATGTACTTTCAGCTACAGAGGTAGAACAAGCAGATGTGGTAAATTGAATCTCATGTGACCTGAACAACCTATAACCACCATGTTACATGTTTTGTATTATAGGTCAACTTTGAAAGAACAATGCAGCTACTCAGCAACGAAACACAGGCAAATATCACAGAAAAAGACCCACCGCTGACTGTATTTCCCATGTTTTCTCACTGTGACTTCATATTGTTCATTTACTGACATTCCACACCAGTGTGGGCAAACAAGATGTTGGCACAGAGGTGTAAACAGAGCCAATCAACCAGAAAACGAAATGGAGAAGCTTTCCCAGAAGGCTACACTGCCAATTATTTGATATTTCAGATCAACTGCAGCTTCAGCTCAGGCTAGAGTGGGAAGTACTCAACCAGCTCGGCCAACAAGCCTGTGCACACTGCGGAGGCTCGAGCCAATGCATCGCATTGTTTCTCCCACAAACATGTGCTTCGGTTCAAACAGACCAGCCCGATACAGTTTCATCTGCTTCTCCTCAATCCTGTTTCCGCTTCCTTTTAGGCTTTACAGATTGCTCACATTCTCAGAGGAAATAAAAACCAAACTGCACACCGAAAGTGTCCAATAAATTACAAGTTTGTCATCTCACTCTGCAACATCAGGGGACATCAGAAAGCTGAAATGCATGTGAAAAATCTACATTTTTTCTGATCTTGTTTCATCAAAGAGCTGTCAGATCCCAGGGGTAATATTTAATGTAATAGACATTAAATGTCTCTAATCAATAATAAATGCTTTTAGCCCATCCTGCAGAGATAGAATTAGATATTCCTCCAAAATTGTACAGAGTAAAGAGAACATTTCCACTCTCAACAACGACATACAAGATTACCTGCTGACCACATGGTTCCCCTATAGCACTGCAATATGCTGCGTTGAGCTGTTTCAACCTTTTTTTTTTTTAAAACATCCCTAGGGGAAATAGACATCTTGTACCGCTCATACCTCTTATAGAACCGCAGCATCTCATATGAAGTCCTCTGCTTGTACCCTAGATACTGTCCCAACAAACTTCTCTGAAAAGGCACAAGAGCAGCCACTCATGCATCACAGTGTTTGTTATTTTGCCTTCAGCTTCAAGGACGCAGCAGTTTAACACCTTCTCAATAAAATATAGCTTATATCCTCCGGCCCTGAGAACTGTAGCTCCTGACATTTATATCAAGAGTTCAAATAATTTCAATCCGGCTGACATTCTCAATGGGCCAAAACAACATTCTTTTAAGATTTCAGACGTGTTTTCTTGAAACACCGCTTTATCAGTTCCTCTTCTGTAGTGGGTAATGTTATGTCAGCTTGAAGCCATTTGGGACATTTTGGGTTTTATTTCAGTTACAAAAGCAATTCAGGTAACTAAACAGACTAAATGGAGTTTTTTCACTTTTACAATGAGTCGACTCTGCTTCTACAAAAACAGATCAACAGCATCATTTCTCTATAATAAAGAAGCATTTCTGGAATTTGGCTTTGCTTCATTCTGCTGATATAGAAACCCTGTGTCTTTTTCTATAAAGCAAATAAAAAAACACTAATGAGGCCTTTAATATCTTCGTGAAATAAGTGCAAGTGTTTTTATTAGGTGTAAGAACAACCGGCGCCAGTGTTTACTTTTGGCATTTTCCACTTTATTCTTGCCAGTTTTTAAACGATTCAGAGATTTTAACTTTTAAGCTATGGTTGTGCTTGGCAGCTGCCTATATCACAAGTCTAATAATCCCTTAAAGACCGCACAGCACTCTGTGAATTAGACTGTCTCAGGCAGGTTTTTAAGATCTAAGACAAAATCCTGATGTTGGAGCCAACTCAGAGCCTGCAGACATTATTAAAATCCAAAAGTCCGAGCAGGTCATTGAAGAGCTGCTGGGTTTAGCCGTTTTAGACATCTATACTTTCTCTACTCAACTTGGCCATGATGAAAGTGAGAAGAAATTAAGAGTTGAAAAAATTAAATTTAAAAGTAGCTGTTAAGGAATCCTTACATCAAAACTACATGGAACAGTGCTTAATCTAGGTTCAGCTATTTTAAAAAGACTTCAAGTGTTACTTCTGGCATTTTGCTGCATTATAGACTCCGTTCGCCAACCTCACTCCCCCAGTTTTGCCACATAGTCATCGTAGTTTTCACCCTGAGTTCAACCGTAACTGCTATCTACACTTCTTACTTAATTTCAAAGTGTTTCACCAAGTTTGTTTCTGTCTCGGAGGCAGATCAGGCAGACCCACACCAATTAGACGTATCATAGAATGAAAGGAGTATCTTAATATGAAAAAGCTAGAGAAAAAAAACTTTGGAAATGAATTGCTTCTGGCTGCTGTCGCTATCCCTAATATGTAATTGGTGATGGAGGCACCCAATCGTGGAGCCTGTCAAGCTGTCACTCATCATCCGCCGATCAAATGGCAAGTATGTCAAAACGAAGCTTCCTGTTATGGGTTAGAGAAGAATGATATAAAAAAAAAGGGAAAAAAAAGAAGAAGGCACATAAATCTAAAGAAGGGTTATTGTGCCTTTGGGAAAAACAGGACATGTAAAAAGGTGTACGCAGTGTCTTAAATCACAGCTGTAAAAAAAACCAAACGTTAAATATCTTTTTTTTTCGCGCTGTGTAGCTCAGCTTGAGGCTCCCAAAAAAACAAGGCAAGGCTCCACGGGGGAGGAATCAAAATCCCTAACAACCAAATCCAAGTCAAGAATCTCTGAATGTCTGCCTGTGTGACACAGCCGCTTAGAGTCTGCATCACTGCTTCTCTAAGACAAAAACACATTACAATGAAGCCGCTTATTTAATGTTAGCAACACAAAAAAATCATAGCCCTTTGATTCATGAACCACAACAATACTGTACATGCACTGAGGAAAATTTGGGCCATTGCCATAAACAATTAACCAACTGTGAGAGAAGCTGTCTGAAGTAAAGTGGAAAACAAACCAGGAACAATAATAGTTATTGTTGAAGTTATTTTTCAGGATTTGATTCAGCTAATGAGATAAAGCAATGATAAATCCTTCCAACATAAGTCTATTTAATTGGATTGAGATAAGTTACAGGGAGATATAAAGTGGATGTTTTACTCGTGGCAGCCCAAAGGCCCTGGCCTCTCCGGCTAGACACATTTCATTAGCAGACAACAATAGGAACAGAGGAAACACAAAAGGAGAAAGGCACCGACAACAGACAGTGAACTATGAGGCTTCTTTACATCTCCTAAATTCAAACACCTCGACTACTGTAAGCCTCACTTTCTCCTTTTTTTCCCTGTTAATCGTTGAGATTCGATCATATCTCTGGGCTCACATTTAGGTTTCCCCCCTGTGGAGGCTCAAAGAAGTAAAATGACAGTGTTTCTGCATGTTTCAGTCATCAGGTATCTCCCCCAAATCCCCCCGCCCCACCCTTACCGTTCGCCTCAACATTTTTCGCTGCTCTCTTTGTAAATGACACAAGACAATACAGGGTACAGCCGAGCGAGCTTCCCAATTGTGTCACTTCCAATTAGTCCTTCTGAGACATCTCTGCCCTTTGGCTCACCATCATTCAAGTTAAAAAGATCCGAGTGGCGCCCCTTGTATTGTTCGCCTCTTTTGCTTTTGCGCTCTCGCGATCTAAATTCATGCGTGTCTGGATTTGTGAGTCTACGAAAGGGAGAAATCGCGAGGAAGACAGACAGGGATTTTTTAATCCTATAACCAAAAATAGCAGCTTGCTGTAATGCCGTGTGTATGGTGTTACTGCGAGCTTAAAAAGAACTCCCCTTACATAAAAGTGCACACTTCTGAATAAACCATCCAGCCTTCACCTTAATCATCCTCCATATTATACATCATTAATACTGATGTTTCTAAGTAGCTAAGCCTTTTAGAACTAGGACATGGCGCGTTGTGGTGGTCCTCTGTAGATTTATCCTTCTGAAAAACTTGGCAGCTCTGTCAAATCTGCCTGCAACCTGCTTCTCTGTCACATCACTTTTTAAAGCCAAACTGAAGTGATGGGGATTGTAAATAGCAGAGTGGTAAGCCACAGTATGCGGGTAAACGTTTTTTGAGTTAATGAGAGGGCTGCAGCGCCGCAGCTTCTTAAACTGGGGCAGAGAAACTTGCAGCTTCCATGCATGGAAGTCTTCCCTCAGACCTCACGTCCCGGGAGAACACATGTGCAAAACCAATAGTACACATAAACAAAGCTGGTGCCATGTGGACGCATATGCCCACTTACCATAATCAAACAAAAATATGTCCATAGCCTGAGCTGCACGATTGAAAGGACTTGATTTTTTTCTAAGACAAATGTGCACTGACAAAGGGCGTGGGCTTCTTTTCAACTTAAAGGGGCACACTATGGATCAAACCCCCAAGCAGAAAATTAAAGTGACATATTTTGGGCAAGCTTCTGTCCACAATGAAGCTTAGTTTTTGCCATAATTTCATCATTTAAAGTAAAAACAAAAGATGTGGATACAAGCCAGACATGAGCTGCACAATACAAAGACAGTAAAGAAAGCTACTGGTCAGAGGAAAAAGACACAGAAAACCTTTTGCAGTGTTTTGTAATAATGAAAGACCCATGAAATTCTACCTGAGACGTTCATGTGAAACCACGTTTTAGTTGGGAGATGAAGTCATTCTTGCAGAAAAAGTCACGATTTTAGTTTAACCAGTGTGCAAAACTGTAAACTGATCCCATGTTATTAAGCAAAGAGCACAATCTAGATCTCACTGGGAGACTTTTCATTTCCTGTGGCGTCCAGTATGTGAGGAAACGACAGCCTCCCTAGGCAGACAGCCGACAGATTTGTGGCCAAGAAAAGTTGGCCACGGGTGAAGTTTTCAGGGTTATTAACATTTCTGTGCCTCCTTGTTTCCTCACCAATTTGATTTTGTCTAACGAACAACAATCTACAAATTAAATTTGACGAGAAGCTAATTGCAACTCCGAAAACCTGACAGTTGTCAATGAAATCTACAGCAGTTATTAAGTATGTGTAGGATTTTAATTCACAACCAAAATCGTCTACTGATGCATAATGTTTTGAACCACTAATCATATCAATACATGTAAATAATTCAGGTAAAATGCAGTTTGTCAGCTTTTCACGGTCATCAGATATGACCCATCTGGACGTTCAGAGGCTCCGTAGTCAATGTGGAAACACTATCATCTTCTGCAACATTGATTCTCCAGTAAAATCAATGAGTTTGACGAATGACAGTGGTCGTAGATGCTTGTTTATATATTCAGTTACTGATGTTTTAGCTGGAAAAGTCTCTTTTTCTTCAGTTTTCTTTGTTTTACTTTAGGCTTCTATGAAAATCTACACAATCAGAAAGTTAAATGTAGGAAAATACTTGATATTTACTGAAAAATGCTAAATACAGAGGATAGTTTTATAACAAATGGTGTAAGAAGAGACAAATATAGAGAAAGATTAATTCAGGAGCTGCTACAAAAGCAGCCGTGGGTCTTTATAGGTTAAAGTGATGTGATCTGATCTGCAGTCAGTGCTCTTTTCTCCACACCCACGGTCAGAACAGAGCAAACTTTTGGCGAGTTGTGAGTCGGTGCGAACACAAACCAAAGACAAACAACACTCACCCCCAACAAACTGAATGCCTCCTGCCACGCGACCAATCGTACGTGAGATGAGGTCAGAGATGCAGCATCCCATGAGGGCCGTGAGCGCCACGAGCAGGAGGAGGCCGCAACCCACGCCCGTCACCACCGTGCAGATCCTCCACTCCAGGCTGGGAATGCCGTTGAAGGATGCGTAGCGCCCACACTGCTCCAGCATCACCGTGGCCTGCCTCTCCTCGTCCCTCACCGGGTAGGAGCAGCGCCTGAACGTCCCGAAGGACACGGGTTTGTCCATCTGCGTCCCCAGGAGCCAGTAGGGCATGAAGAAGCCAACGCAGGAGGCGGCGGCGCACAGCAGGGACAGCAGCGCCCAGATCACACCCGTGCATGTCAGACTAGACGCCATGGTAAACAGTCTGCGAACGGTTCACACAGTCACTGAACTAACAGCAGGTTTGGAAGCAGTCACCGTGTTGGGGCAAAGCCTGGATGTGCGCATTTAACAGTAGCAGTGTTCACCTCCTCAGTGACTCTGGGTCCCTATGAACAGGAAAAAAACAGTGATTACATCGACCTTTTTACAGTCAATTATGCAAGCGTTCAAGGAAAACATTAATAAGTCATTAACAACCATTAACCCTTTTATCAGGCAAGTGACTGTTTTTGGTCATTTCGGCAAACATTAAATATGAGCCAAATCCTGTGTTTCAGTAGTCGATTTTCCATTGGATATATGTGCCAAACTTTACCGATATTTACTAAATGTCGGAAAAAAACAAGTGCGTAATGTCGGGTTTTCCATTAATTATTTATTATCACGAGATGACACGAGAAGTCAATCCGTAAACATGGCGACGAACATAAATATCCTGTTGTTTTACAGATATATTCATTATAATTATTATTATCACATATTACCCCTCTATCCCAAACTAAATGAAAAAATGATTGAGTTGTTTCTTTTAAAACTCTTCTTCACTTGTTTTAACGTCCGTCAACATCCGTTTGCTTAATTCAGCTAACTGTAGTTGCAAAAAAAGGCCTTTCCATTGCAGTTTTGTGTAATATACCATTTGCGCTACGCCTGAAAAACCACCTCTTGCCAGCGCAAAAACTGTTAATTGAAAAACAAGGGTTTTGTCAAAATAGTTATTTTTCCATCAGGTACATTTTTATGTGCAAGTTATATTTGTGCAATTTGAGGGTCAATCGAAAAGCTACCAGTGAGGTCCAGAAGCATGTTAGTTTTTTTTTAACACTATACAGTGATTCACAGAGATTTTATTGAAAGTTTAAAGTTGTAAAATAGTGGATTTGAGTAATGTTTGTCAGTTTATGACCTTATAATAGTTGTTTTATTACATGTTTACTTTTTAGCAAGCTCTGCTCAGATGTTTTATGGCAAGAGGAGGCAGATGACGATGTCCAATAACAGCCAAAGGTTGAAATTCTGAATTTAGAGTATTTCAATGAGTGTAAAAGGTTAAGAATAAGACAGAAACATGTGGCATCATCATAATGTCTAATATAATACTAGTTTTTGCTTGTTTTAACCCTTTTAAGACTGCCATTATAACAGGCTGCTTAGTTATTTCAAGTGTTAGAAAATGTCTTTTTTTGCCAAATCTTTTGTACCTTTGTTTTCATTTCAGGAAGAACTTACCTTTCAATATCTGGTCATTAATTTTCATTATTATAAATAATAAATGCAAAAAACTGTATTTTAGTAAAAATGAATAAAACAGACTTGAAGTTTTTAGCATATTTATTGTCAAAAACAACTGTAATTGCCCATGATTAAACTCGGAGATTGCAGAAATACATTTTCATCTACTTTACCTCTGCTCAAACATGCTTTTTGGTCGTGAATATTCAATATTATATATTAATGCTTCATATTTTCTATTTCCAGGTATTTTTTTAGTCTGTGTGCAAGTCTCTGAAATAGTTCCGAACATTGCTGTAAAGTGTTATATCATGCCGGAAAGCTCAGGATATTAGCTTTCTGTTGTCCTTTGAAATTTGTGGAAAGTGCAAACAGTTCAGGAGTTACACTAATTTGAATGCAGTAAAATGTTAAATGTAGCGCCGGGGAGACTGCTGTTGTCAAAGGGTTAATGTGTTACTGTATTGAAACACTGTAAGGAAACAAATGGTTTTTTATTATCAGGCTGCAAAGGAGCAAATGTAGGACTTAAATCGACAAAACCAACTTACTCCAAGGAAAAAAGTGTTCATTCTTAAGGATATTTTATTATTTCTGTGTGTCTGGGAGTCCTGGAAATGAATCTGAAACAGTTTTGCTTTTGTTTTAAAGTCAGAATTTCATTTTCACCTCACACAGCACATTTTTGATGTGCCTTTGTGGATTATTGATTCACAACCCATAGTTTTTCTTAAAGTACAGTTATTAAGTCTATGTTTATAAAGCATCAAACTCAAGTGAATGATCTATGAGGTTTCAGTCAATCTTTACTGTCATCATTTTGACAGTAAAGATACGCATCTACAGATAAGTGTGCAAATCTATTTATTATGCAGATGTTTTGATTTTTTTTTTTTAATTATTAATCTTCATAATACTTAACATTCAGGACAATTTAAGCAGCTGAAACCCCCAACAGGTAGCAGATTATAGTGGAGCAACTATTATTAAATACAATAACTTCAGTTTCATAAAAAAAACCCTACTAAATCAAGTATTTAACACAGATTATAATGGGGCTGATATTCCATATATGTAGGTGGGATTGAGTTGGGGATCCCTTTTCCAATGTCCGCATGAACAGCCCACTAGTGATTTCTCCACAGGGGTGACCTCAAATCACGCACTGTGTTATCGCAGTGCTCACACTATCGGAATGTGAATAAAGAAACAAGGCAAAAAGAAAGAAAAGAGAGTACAGGGAAAAAAAAGGTTCTTACATATTTGGAGAGCTGTAGGTGTACGCAGAGAGCTCCTGTCCATCTGCGGACTCCAGCTGTGTTCGGTCTCAAAGCAAACTTTTCCTCTATCGACGACCACAAAACACAATCCAGTGTCCGAGCTACGGATCCGAACTGCAAAGTGTTCGCACAATCAGATCCGAAAATCACTTCCTTCTCATCAATACACTGAACCGAAGCGCGGATCAATTATTCACTCCGGTGCGGCGCAGAAAACGTGCGGCGTTAACTGGACTGGGTTTCCACATTCCTGCTGGAAAAGAGAGCGAGAGAGAGAGAGAGAGGGAGAGAGAGAGAGAGAGAGGGAGGGGCGGGGAGGGGAGTCTGTGAAACACTCTCGGGAGGTGACCATCAATCATCCAAATCCCCACCCAGAGGCCGGACTCACCGCTACTATCATCCCAGACAAGCTCCAGATGCGTTCACGGACGCCTCGAAAACCGCTGATAGATATGTGTAGAAATAACAGTCGTAAATTATCGGCACTTTTCTGTTGTTGTTGTTAAGAATCAGAGTCACTTCTCCATCTGTTCTATGTAGAAGAGGATTAGAGCCACTTGAAAAAATAAAAATAAGGATATATA
>JAPTYQ010019505.1:1639-12060 GCA_029814465.1 Ostorhinchus cyanosoma
GTCTGGTTAGTGTGTTGGTCTGGTTAGTGTGTTGGTCTGGTTAGTGTGATAGTCTGGTTAGTGTGTTGGTCTGGTTAGTGTGTTGGTCTGGTTAGTGTGATAGTCTGGTTAGTGTGTTGGTCTGGTTAGTGTGTTAGTCTGGTTAGTGTGATAGTCTGGTTAGTGTGTTAGTCTGGTTAGTGTGTTGGTCTGGTTAGTGTGATAGTCTGGTTAGTGTGTTGGTCTGGTTAGTGTCTTGGTCTGGTTAGTGTGGTTTAGTGTGTGGGAATTGTAAATGCATTAAACTAGTGGTAAACCCAAAATAACGTACCTCCTGGTCTTTACGTTTGCTGTGTCAATCACAGCTGTACCTGGAACAGTTTTTCCCTCAGCAGTGTCTGCCAGGCTTTTTTGATTGGTGGGATTTTACAATTTACAAAAACAATGAACGCGCTGCTATGGGACTGTCGGCGCCTGAAGGTTCAAAATGAGGAAATAGGGCAGGAACGCTGGTAGTTACGTCATCTCCTCAGGGCTAATTCTGGGTCACTGGCAATGTCTGAAGCCAATGTGGTATGAATTCAACCCATAGTTTTGCTGCTAAAGTGTTAAACAAAAACAAAGAAACAAACCGAAGCAGAAACTTTGCCTCCCCTTCAGTTAGGCGGGGTAACAATGAATTGTGCAATTTTTCCAGCTGATTGTCGGGTAACTTGTCAAACACATTTTGTGTGGTGATTTTAATCGGACTCTCCGCTTCGCTTCCTCCTCAGATGACATTGTGACGTCCAAGTCCAGCTTGTTCTTCCTGATCTCCAGCGAGGGGAACCCAAACCTGTACGTGACCCAGGCCACCCTCTGGCTTTACTTCAAGCTGCTGCCGTCGTCCCTGGAGGTGCGGGTCCGGCGGAAGGTGACGGTCAAGGTGTACTACCAGGAGCCCGGCCTGGCCAGTAAGTGGAACCTGGTGGAGAAGCGGGTGGAGCTGAAGCGCAGCGGCTGGCACACCTTCGCGTTGACCGACGCCGTGCGGCTGGTGTTCAAGAAGGGCGACCGGCGGCAGAACCTGGACGTGCGCTGCGAGGGCTGTGAGGCGGACGGCGTGGTGCCCGTCCTGTTGAACCACAACGACGAGTCGCACCGGCCGTTCCTGGTGGTGCAGGCGCGACAGGCCGACAGCAAACACCACATCCGGAAGCGAGGGCTGGAGTGCGACGGCAGCAGCAGCCTCTGCTGCCGCCAGCAGTTCTACATAGACTTCCGGCTCATCGGCTGGAACGATTGGATCATCGCACCGTCGGGGTACTTTGGGAACTACTGCGAAGGGAACTGTCCGGCCTACATGGCCGGCGTCCCCGGGTCGGCCTCGTCTTTCCACACGGCGGTGGTGAACCAGTACCGAATGCGAGGGATGAGCCCCGGCTCCATGAACTCCTGCTGCATCCCCACCAAACTCAGCACCATGTCCATGCTCTACTTTGACGATGAGTACAACATCGTCAAGCGCGACGTCCCCAACATGATCGTAGAGGAGTGTGGCTGCGCCTAAGTATTCCCACATTTAAGGCGGAAGCAGAACTGAAAACACGATATTAAAACGAAGAAGTCATTGTTGAAACAGAATATTTATGGACGATAGAGAAAACATTGGCACACACAACCTCATCCACACATATCGACACACTCACATGTATGCCTGCACAAAAACCTGTATATATATTTATGTTTGTCAATATATTTTGTATGAAAGCGATTGGGGCGAATTTAGGAAAAAAAACTGCATCGAAACATGAGCCAACAGAGTCTAATGTTACCGATAAGGTCAGAATTTCTGAGATTAAAGATGGACACATCTGAGAAAAATTTGTAGAATATTCTGAGATTAATCCCTAACATTAAAGTCACAAATTTATGACAAAGTTAAAGTTGTAAATTTATATCGTCAAAAAATCTTCAGAAAATAAAAACAATGAGCAAGAAAAAATGATGAATGTTTCAAATTTATGAGAAACTGAAATTTGCAACTAAAAACACAAACATACAAGAAATTTGTAAATATAAAAAAGATACATTTGCAGAAAAAACTCAAATTGCCATATACAAGTTACACATTTTTGAGACGATTAAAGCGATGAATTTCAGAGAAAAACGTACAAAGAAAAGCTTTAGATAAAAAGTCACAAATCTGCAAGAATGAACTCAGAAATTTATGTGAAACCACGTCTCTAAAATTTAAGAAATGCATTTATGTCAAAACAACAAAATCAAAACAAACAGATTTGTTAACAGTCAAATTTGTAAGAAAAGCTGATTTTCTCAGAGATTTGAGGTCAAACTTACAATTTTCAAAGACTGAACTTGGAAATTCTTTCAGAATGCAAAGTTGAAAATTTCGAAAGAAATGGAAGAAATTCTCAGAGAACAGTCTTCAGTTGTACAAGAATAAAGAGGTAAAAAAAAAAAAAAAAGTCATAGTTTCATGCATTTGTGACAAAAAAACCCAACAAATTCTGATAAATTTTCAGAGATTAAAGTATTGAATTTACAAGAAAAAAAAAATATAGAAGTTGAACGAGCACTTAGTAAACTCCAAATTTCAGAAATCCTGAGTTTTTCTGGAACTATGGCCCCTCTTCCACGGCTCATGTTTTTGCTGTTTGAACCTGAAGAGTCGTGAAAACGCTGTCATGATTTTGTTGATATTATCTGGTGGAAGACATTAGTGAGACTCCTTTTAAAGCAGGGACGTCAAAGTCATTTTAGTCCAGGTTCCACATTCAGCCCAATATGACCTCAAGTCAAACCAGTGAAATAACAGCTGTTAAATAATGACAGTGCACAAAACAAACAAAACAAAAAAAACCCATTAAATTATGAAAACAGTTACATTTACAAACTATCTAAACAAAAAAGATGTGAATAACCTGAAGAAAATGGAAATTTCTTGAGAAAAATATGTGCAATTTTAACAATATTCCGCTTCAGCTTATCATTCATACAAGTGCATTACAGATCTGAAATACACAGGCACAAAACATTAAGCAAAATGGTTGAAATTACACTTAATTGTCTTTAGACATTTCCTATTTTTCATATTTGTTCAGGTTATTCACATTTTACTGTTAAAAAAATGGTTTGTTAATGTAAATATTTTCATAATATAATGTTATTTCTTTTTCACATTAAACCAAGAAGAACATTGGGAGTCTATCCTGGTCGATTTCTGGGTTATTGTGCTGGTATTTTACTTGAGCTCCCAGCTGGTCTGTATGTGGAACCTGAACTAAAACCAGTTTAACGTCCTGGAATGTTGAGATCTTCAGTGTCATTTTTGCTAATTCCTCCTGCGGGCTGGACTGGAACGTTTGACACCCCTGTTTTAAACGGAGCTGAAGAGTTCGATACGCTTTGGAAACAATCACCGTTCATTCAATAAGATTAGCCAGGATTTAGTTTTGCTGATACTTTACCCTCTAGTCTTTACGAGGCAGTGTTCCAGTCCTTAGAGTAGCTTCCAGTCTATTTTAGAGGTGGGATCTCGGTTTTGGAACGAAACTCTTCAAGTCTTGGAAGGAGGAGCACGAAGCCTTACGCCAGGGGGATTTAATGCCTCCTCTCGCACAAAAAACAACAAACAAAAGCGCTTGAGTTTCACCAACGTACAGCACTTCTGTTCAGGCTTCAGAAACGGTGGCAAAGACAGAATCTGTGCAGGTTTTCTTTGCACTCATTAAGCCACTGAATCACAAAATATCCTCCTGAAATGGATTCCAGTTCCAAAACTATTGACCCAACCTGTCCACGTCTGTGCGGTCGACACATTTCCTTGTGTTTCTGGTTCTTAATAATAAACCTTTGGTTCGTGTTGATGGGAGGAAGCACATAACTGACCCTACCTTTAGCTACCTGTAACCGTACAACCGAATAAGATTCATGCACTAAATATGACAATAATAGTCACTTTTTTGGCTTTATTCCTTAAACACAAAATCACAACGTTGCAAAATTCGTGCAAAGTCCTCCGTTAGTTTGACGCACTGTTTCATACAAACATCAAACATGAGCTGTTGATCGAGGAGGTAAGAGACATAAGAGAGATTTGGTCAAAAAGCTGAAGCTGGGTTTTGTTTTTTATTCATAGAACTGAACTGAACAATCACCAGCTCATGGTCTTTGCATTTCCTTTCCCTGTAGGTTTCCAGATGCAAACGCAAAATGGATGAAAGATAAAATGGAAATGAAGTAAAACTGGTCAATTGTTTGAGTACAATTTGGACATAACAAGTTCAGAGAAAAAGGCCTAAGTAGTAGCTTTTAAATGTCCAAATCTAGGGGAAATGTCGGTCCAGCAGAGTCCAGTTCTGCAGAATTCATAGGATTTTCATGTCGATCTGAAAGTGTCCAAATAGACGATCTTTACTGAGGAAAACAGGAAGCTCCTCTTTGCAAACTGCCATAAACACCTCGTTAAGATGCTTCATACATGTTCAAAACAATCCTGTGAAACTCAAAAATATCAACATGTCTTCATGGAAAAAGGCTCCGTTTGGTGAAGCGGTATATCGCAGTGGAATATGTCTTTGGGATCACCAAAAGCAATGGGTAGATTTGTAGGTAAAGTGGATTATGTGTGTACATGTAAACACGGTCATTGCAGAACATGGACTTCTTCAGCTTTTAAGTGATAAACCCAAGCTAGAACGAAGCTAGCGCCGGAGGACGCTGACGGTCAAATTTGGGGAAACCGTGCAGATCCCAAAAATCAGCCTCAGTTTTGTTGCTTCCTCCTTAAAAACACCTGTGAAGGTTTGGCTCCTTTGACGCCTCCGAACCCCACAGATCTGTAAAAGTTGCCATATGGGTCAGTTTCCTGAAGCCTCTCACATCCTGACGCACACTTCGATGTATAGATAGCACTTACAGATTGAAATGCCTTTAATCAGCCCCATGAGGGCACCGTCGCCCACAGTCCTTGGAAAAAACAAATAAGTGCCGCATTAGCTATGCAATGTATAGTCTTTACCCACAAACGGACACATGAACTTAGGCTCTAGGAACAAACTTTCACCGATGCTTGAAACGTTCAGTGAAACGAAGAAGAGGGTCGGAGGTCGGACAGGAGGCGGGATCCTGATTTACAAAGTATTTCTGTTTATGGTGCAAACGTCTAGGACCTACTGGACTGGAGCAGGATGGTAACGTCCAACCCCCTCAGCAGGAACTGTTTACATCCACGTTTGAGCGTCGTCCCTGAGTATTCAGTGGTGGATTCACTAAACCCAGGGGTTTGAGGACGTATCGTCAGGGTTTGGAAATGATCACAGTTTGATCCAAATCTTAACCCATTTTCCAACATTTTCCTTATAAAACACAATTCTGGGATGTTGTCTTCCAAATATAAGGGTGAAAAATGCTGACATGAAAGGGCTCTGCATTAGTTTGTGCTAAGATGAAAGACTGAATTCTTGCAAAACGTTTTGCCTGAAATCAAATCAATTCTCTCATTAATGACGTGGACACAGTTCAATACTAACAACAGCCCGGGGTATCGATGGTTTGGAGAACCACAGATTTTCCTGGGGTCTAGGTTGTAATCTTTTACCAAAAGAAGTTTGTCACATGTGCTTAGGAAGCGATAAGTAGACTTAACTGCCTTTACAGTTTCCCTGAAAGCAGGACTGCTGCCTGTATTCATGTGCACATTTTTAATAGAAGGAACATTTAGCAAACTGCTCAATCTGAACATTAGCATTGGTGATCTGATGCACTGATTAGGACATTCTTGGTCAACACCAATTTTTTCATGTCTTTTGTTGTTGTCATTTACTTGACATCATGCGGCAGAGAAGCTAAAAAAAAAAATCCCATCTGACCTGTTTCACCGTTTTAGAAACTCATAAAACAATAATATGACCAGCAAATGACGAAATGTCACTGTGTGCACTGATCTAATTGTTGGATGGATATATCAGTGCGTTCCTATTTCAGATCGATTTGCTCTTGCAGGTTATATTAAACGAACGACCGGTTTTGGTCGAGAGAGAAGTTGTCAAAGTATCGCTGCCGTTCCGTAACCAAGTGTTGAAACTAAAGCTAACTGGGGATAACTTTGACCCAAATGTGAAGCATGAATAGTGATTTAGTACTAAATGAATGTGTCCCAGTGGAGTTTGGCACCATAACACACTTTGAGACACACTTTCAGACCTCAGTCACTTTGACTTTGATATTTCCAGGTTAAACATCACAGCCACCTCTTCCTGCGCTCCGACGTTCACATCAAACCCAAACTACTTCGGGCTCTTTGTGTTACCGTTTCCCGCTTCACGTCCGACGTTGTACCGACCTTAGCTGCCGCTCAGACCCTTCGCTTCTCCTTCAAAGCGAACGGTTCGTAGAATATTTGCACTGAGGATGACTAGTAAAAATGAAATAAATACTGCCATTGAAAAAAACCGAAAAGCTATTTTTGTAGAAGCTAAATTGAGCTCTGTTCAAATGTATTATACCTAATCATGGAACCAAAGAGGCCAAGAGGTTTAGTTATTGAAAGATGTTTGTGTTGTAAAATACTTTGTGACAGAAAAAAGAGGCCTAACACTGTATCAGGGTATAATATCACTCCATAATCTGATTAATCTCTTTTCTATTTTATACCTAGACATGGAATATCTCATATTTTTTCATCAGATTACTTAAATATACCTAGAGTTTCTTGTATTGTTAGCGCTTGTTCCACAATCATTTAGAGTAAAGCACATTTCATCTGACCCCTGTACAATACAAGTCAAATATCAATATGCTTTTCAAATATTTTGGTCTTTGTAATTGCTGAAAAATAAATTTCTTATTACCAATTGTATGCATTTGTTGTGGCATCAGTTTCTGGAGACAAAAATCTGACACGCATCCAAACATGAACATGCTAATCATCAATGTGATTGACACCAAAAGGGGAGGGATGGGACTTAAACCACTGTGGATATTTGAGGGACAGAACTGAAGGTCCACATATAATGCAGCCTTACTTCTTGGGAAAACGACGGGACTCTATACCTTTGGGATTAGACAAGTAGAGCAGAGGGCGTGGGGCAGAAACATTCAAGGACATGGGAGGATTATGTTCAAACATCACTAAATCAGCTTTTGCAGCTCAAAAACCTCCAACTTATGTCGAGGGAAATACTGCACATTAATTTAATCCAGCAGGTCAGTGGTGACCCGCTTTAGGGTTGGGGTACAGTAGACGCAGGGAGAGGACCTTCCAAATGAAGCCCAGTTACATGCATATCGGACCTAGAGTTATTCTGGCCAAGTCTAACTCAATAGTCGCTTTTCCTTTGACCCTCAAATATTGCAAATATAACTTGTGCATAAAAATTTGCCGAATGGAAAAAGGACAATTTCGACAAAACTCTCGTTTTTCGTTTAAAAGTTTTAGGGCTGACAAGAGGTGGTTTTTCAGGAGTAGCACAAATGGTATTTTACATAAAACTGCAATGGAAAGAACTTTTTTTGCAACTACATTCAGGTGAATTTAAAAAACTGATGTTGACGGACGTTACAACAATAGAAGAAGAGTTTAAACAGAAACATGGTGCGGTTTGTGTGGAAACACCAGGAAAACACAGCATTTAGAATTTAGACGAAATATAGAAGAATAATGAATAGATCTGTAAAACAACAGGATATTTACCTTCATGTTTATGGAATGACTTCTGCTGTCATCTACCAGAATAAAGAAACTAATCATCACATTTGTGATTTAATGAAAAAACCCACATTATGCACTTGTGTTTTTTTGACATTTAGTAAATATGGGTAAAGTTTGTTGCATTTATCTGATGGAAAAGTGACTAATGATAACTAGAAACGCACTCAGAGAGTGCAGACCTTTGCCAAGGCAGACCCCCCCCCCCCCCTTGTTGTTATTAACAACAACAGTGGGTTTGATTTTTGTAGCGCTTTTCAAGGTCCCCAAAGCACTTGACAGGATTGATCCAGGGACACTGGAGTGTAAAAGGGCCATAAGAGCTGGTGCTCCTCCAACAGGTGAAGTGGAGGAGGACATCTCGAGCAGGAAAGTAAAAGAAGAGGACAGACGTTTCAGACTGCGTCCCGGACGGCTCTAGAGTGGACGCCACAGACACTATCCTGGAATATGAGGCTACGTTCACACAGCAAGTCTAAATGCACAGTTTGGATTTTATGGTGAAATCTGTTTTTGTGTGTGCTCGTTCATGTTACACATTAAATGCAACTTCTCTCTGTTTTGAGTGTGAACAGAATGCGAACCTGAAGAGGTCCTGACATAACACCTGAACACACAGACACGCACTGTCATGGTTTTCCACCGCTCCTCCTCCTGGGACGCAGAATTATGACGTTTGTCTCATTTCACTGACGTAAAGGTTGGATAAATGCGACCTGGCCGTTCAGACTGAAGTCGCATTGCAAAATATCAGATATGTATGGATTTAGGAGCACATATGAAAGTGGCCTGGGTCAGATTTGAAGAATCAGGTTAGTGATGTTCAAAGTGTGTTTAACAGATCGCATGTGGACCCAAAAATGGGATTTGGGCCACATTCAGCTGCAGCCTGAACGCAGCCTCTGTGACTGCTGTCGGAAGACGGTGACTGGCTGTGCGTGGCATCTGCACAACGTCCTAACAGGAAAAGGACGATGTCGAAGGGGTTGAATCATTTTGAGACAGCCAGAGTCACAAATGTGGAACTTAAGGTTGAATTGGAGAAACCACTTGTAATATTATTCTTTAACGCAAACAGCGAGGAAAGGTTTGTAGATTTTTCAGGTAAAACTAACTTCCAATGCATGTTTATCTGTATAATGAAATGAAACAGAGAAAAGTCAAAAGTGTTCAGCGGCATCTAAAGTAAAAGTGAAAGTCCTGCCTCCAGTTTCTCATCTTGTGGGTAGAATTTGAACAGAATCGAATCACATTTGTTTTTGAACTCCCGAGGGCGACGACTTAAGAGCAGACCACTTTACGGTGCCCACTTATCCAAACAGCAGCTCCAAACAGGCCTAATTATATCGGCGCAAATCTCCACGGGACTTTAAAGGTCAAGTGTTTGACCTCTGGGGTCACACGCTTTGTGAGATGTAGCTCAAATGGAACATCTACGACCAGACTGGATTTACAGCCTGGAACCACGGGATACGACGGGAACATCACATCAGCAATGATGATCCAAATCTGAAGAACTGAAAAAGAGGAGACGCTGTGAAATCGAAGGCGATGCTTAATGTGACGAAGACGGATAAAGAGGATGAACACAGACAACAACAGCTAAACGGAAGCTTGGTTTTGGAGACATGGAGGGTATTTTTTGGGTGACCCAGGACTCTAGTCATGACCTTTAACATCTTACCCACAGACTAACACTGGCTTTCCCAAAACCACATAGAAGGCACCACAATCCAAACCAAAGATGCAACAGGAGGTAACGGATGTAAAAGATGCAATCAGACGGAAATGATGGAAACACAAAAAAGGTCAAGACGACATAAATAATGATAATAGGGATAAAAATAATGTAAAAGTCAAAACAAAATGATGTAAATGATGAAATCTATCAGATACAAGATGAAAATAACATAAAATGTACGACAAAACAAGAGGGAAATGATATAAACATAGAAACAAAGTGAAAATGACTTTAGAAAACATCGTAAAAGACCAAACGAGATGAAAATGACAAAACTGTCGAGACAAAGCAAAGGTAACATAAGGTACAAAACAAGATGGAAACATAAAAGATGCAACGAGATAAAAATGATGTAAAAGAGGAAACAATACAAATCAAAACCACATGAAAAAGGGACTTCAGAGACTGTTTTTGGACACTGGACACCAGCGCTGTATATTATATACATCTATATTTGAAATGTGGATCATTTCCTTGCTGCTACTTTTTCTTCTACTTGCATGGAGCGCCTGGAACACAGGTTCCTCTGGGATTCATCAAGTATTTTGGATGTGAAAGTCTTTAAACGTGTCACACATGTATTTCTACTGCAGTTCCTGATGGATGACAGTTCTAGGAGTTCTCGTGCAGAGGAGACACTGAATTTGTTGAGCTGATTCTGAGAATCACAATATGAGACCACCTGATAAGAGCTAAAATAAATGTAGGCTGTATTCACACCTACTTCCTTTGGTCCGTTTAAAATGGACCAGAGTTTGTTTCCCTGAAGGTCCAGACTTTTTAATAGGTGTGACTAGAAACAGGCCAACTCTGCTTCACAGACCTAGACCACCTAGAAGAGGTGTTCAAATGGACTCAGCAGGTAGAGCAGGTCGCCCAATAAACAAAGGGTTGGCAGCCACGCTTCCATCAGTCTGAAGGAACTGAAGGGGTTTGACCCAGAAGAATGGGCAGCTTTAGCATCGGAGAAAAGAAAGAGTCTGATCCACA
>JAPTYQ010019511.1:0-12060 GCA_029814465.1 Ostorhinchus cyanosoma
GGAGCTGTGGAGTTGAATTAATGAAGAATTCAGACCTAAGCAGAGCATTTACAGTTTATGTAGACCACAGGGAAATGCTTGAAAATGCATAATTCCATTTTAAAAAAGCAAAATATCACTCCTTTAAGTATCTGGTATTTACTGTACTTAAGTATATCAAGTAATTAAACAATTAAATGTACTCAAATAATTGAATGCAAAAGTGCAAGTAAACATTAATAACAGCCAAAAGCAGTCTGAATTTTTAATATTACGCTACTGTTCACATGGACAGATCACCATCAGGTTGAGTGTGGCTCACCGTTTGCACTTTTTCATTACACAATTAGGCTGAATGACATAAATCACAATCACAAATCAGCTTCCTGACTTTCTTGCAGTCACCGGTAGTCTCAGCAGTGAAAACACTAAATTTCCTTTAACCCATAAAGACCCAGTGCTACTTTTTGTAGCAGTTCCAAAATATTGTTTTCTCTTTTTTCAGCTTTAAGTGATTTATCACCATTTTGTTTAGAATATTATCCTCTGTATTTTGAGGATTTCAGCGAAAGTCAGGTATTTTCTTATATCTAATTTCCTGATCATGTAGATGTTTATAAAAACTCTGATTAAAGTTGAGGGTTATTATATCAAAAACAGAGAAAACTCAAGAAAAAGTGACTTTTCAGCGAAGATATCATTAAGTGAACATAAGAACAAGTTTTTCCATCCATTGACATTGATCCAACTCCATGGGTTTTACTGGTGAATCAATGTTGTAGAAGATGACGGTGTTTCCACGTTCACTACGGAGCCTCTGAACGTCCAAATGGGTCATATGTGATGACCATGAAAAGATGATAAACTGCATTTAACACCAATTATTTTAATATATTGATAGGATTAGTGATTCAGAAGTTATGACATATTTTAGATCAGTAGATGCTTTTGGTTTCTGGTGGCTGCTTTGGTCTTTATGTGTTAGTTTATTTTTTGTAACAAGTAATGATACTGTACTTTATAAATGTATCTGAGTAGAAGTATGCAATTGAGTTAGAATTAGTTAAATGTAGCGAAGTAATAAAAAATACTCAGTAAACATACTTGAGTACAGTAGTGAAGTATTAGTACTTTGTTACTATACAACACTGCAAAAAAAACCCACTGGATTTAGCACGTATTTAGTATTTATTTATTTGCACATCACAAACAACATCAGAAAAAAAAAAAATTATCATGCAAGTACCACAATTGTGCAGGAGAGGATTGAAGACAAAAAAAGGCTTATATTAATACCTCCTCAGAAATAAACAATACACAAAAAAGACATAAAGAATAAAAATATAACTGAAATAGTAATTAAAAGTAAAAACTACAAATCAAGTGATTTAAAGCCTTACATTTTTTCGTAAATTAGAGTTCTTTACAGATGCTTTTTAAATAATGATAAAGAAGATGTTGTTTGAAATTCAGGACATAGATTATTCCAAAGATGTGGTCCACGATATTTTAGAGAATAGTGACTGACAGAAGTCTGGGAGTACAGACGTTACCTGATGTTATCAAAACGATTCCACCCAGAACTAAAAAATACACACTCTGGATGGATTAAATATAATGCAGTTAACATTCAGATTCAGTCCCTTCTTCTGTTCATTCCTTTGCTCTCAGTGTTTATCTCTCTGTTTTCTATGTGACGTCTGCGTCCTGCAGGTTCCAGATGCTCTATGCTGATGTGTACATGGACCGAGAGGAATTCTGGGAGATGTTTGATGGACAGCTGTATCACCGTCTGAGACAGGAACTAGGATGTAAGGAGGCCTTCCCAGAGGTTTACGACAAAATCTGCAAATCTGCTCGACACTGAACGCCTCGTCCTGCCTTTTACCTCACCTCAGATCTGTGCCACACATACACTGAAGCAATTTTGACCTTTGACCCTGGCTCATATTGGGTGACAGTGGGATGCATCACAAACTTCATGCAATGTTTAATACAAAGATTTATCATCAGCGTGTCCTAAAACTAAAATAGAATGAAGCCTGTATTTTCAGAGTCAGTTGTACCGATATAAAACAGTCGAACAGAAGCAGAAGTATTGCGTTATCATGAATGTATTCAGTTTGAACTTGTTCCACTTTCTGCTTAATTTAACACCCTTGGTCTGTTTTCTTGTCCTACTTGTCTCGAAGACCTCTTCAGTCTGTGATTGCTGTGCATATTGTTTCTAAAAGCTGATTTGCTTTCTTTTTTCTGTGAACATATGGGAATATTTCCAAGCTAATGCATTTATGTACTGTTGTCTTGTTCCTTTCTGTGTATTTCTTACGTATACTTCCTATGCTCAGCCTTACATACGTATACTTTCTCAAGTGCATACATTTCAAAACAACCTCCTATTTTGCATTCTGAAAATATTTTTAAGAATAAAATTTTGTGAACATTTTTATAATTCTGAAAACTATTCAGTAAGTTATAAGCATCTATTTTGATAAAAGGAAATCACTGGTGCTATCTATGAATGACTCATGTCCATTCACGGTCTTAACATTCTTTTATATGTGTAAGATAAAAGAAATTATTTTTGACTATTGATTTAGACATATGATAGTGGATAGTTACCCTCTTAAAGAATATATAATAGTTCATTTAATTGTATTACTTTAAACACATCACCTGCATCATTGTCACTGAGAAAAAGAAGAATGTAAATGTGTTGTAAAATTTAATTTTTAAGCACAAAGTGTGATTTCTTCTTCAAATGGACACCTTTGTCGAACTTCGGGTCGAAGTCCAAGTTGACTCATAGAACCTTTTTAATTCGCTCACCAGCTGCTAATAAAATTCATAGAAATTACATGATATTTTGTGTGTATTTTCTCAGCTACATACTTGTACTTTAACAAAGTGTTTCCATTTTATGCTGCTTTATACTTAAACTACACAGGTGGAAAAAAGGTGTGGGCACCCCATGCATTTGTGATTGTGATGCATTAACAATTTCATGCATGAATTTTTACTAAACTAGTGCTAACTGTGACATAAAACATTCCAATTGGAATTCTTCAATATCTTAATTGTCGGGTATAATGCCCAGCTATTTATTATAGTATTCATTCAGTGTTCATTGTAATGGTATTCATTTTAAGCATAAACACTTCAATGAAACTTTTCACAAAAATTATGCATCACTGATTTAACATATGTCAGTGTAAAACATTAATGCATTATGGTAATTCAAGATTTTTTTTTGTTTTGTTTTTGTGTTTTTTTTTACTTAATTCAAGCAAAATAAATCTGCCAATGGAACAGGTGAAAATTATCTTGGTAAGATTTTATAAAGTAAGATCTTCAAGCACTATTGTCTAAAAATAAGTTCTTATATCTCACTGAAAAGTTACTCTTTAGGTGATTATGTCTTATTTTAAGTGTGATGAAATATTTTGACAAGAAATGTGAAAAATACACTCGGTAAGATTTAGATTTAGATTTTTTCCAGTATGTGGTGCAGTATTTATAGTGTAGTATTTCTACTTTTACTTTGATGCTTCTCTGATATTGAATGTGTTTTAATGTAGATGTTCTTCATTTTTGTGTGGTTGGGTCTTCAGCAGACATCAGTTACTCTTTTGGGCCTGACATGTAAAGTATTTAAAGGTTAATTGACTGTCTAGTGTGTGTGTGTTTTTTTTTAAAGTGGTTGCTAAAACTAACAGGGTTCCAGTTCGACCTATAGCCTACATACCCACACCCACCAGCTCTAGGTGTCCTTTTTCACGCCCATTACCAGCGTACCTTCCTCAAACCCTTGGAGACTGCAGTGCTTGAACTAATCCATGAATGCCCGGAGGCTTATCTGTAGTTTGTTGGAAGCTGACAGTGTGAGGAACCAGAAGTGTCTGTTTCATGTCTATGGGGAAAAGATTCCTGGGCACAACCTGACATTTGTTCCGCCTTCTTCAAACCACAGCCCCGAAGTTTAGCCTCAGCTTCAGGTAGATCAACTACAAGCTCAACACACTTCTTACCAACACAGGTATGCTGCAAGTTTGGTTTTAATGTTGCATTTTTAAGTTTTTTTCGCATTATTTTTAAGTTATTTCCTAAAGGACATTGAACTGTTTGATTTAAGCTACTAGCTAGCTATAGCAGCTAACTCCAGGACTTTGGCGTTTTATCTAACTAACTCTGTCAGCATGTGTTTTTTTTTTTTTTATCTGTACACTGTTTAGTAGGGATGTAGTTATAGTTTTGTAAAAGTGTGTGTTAGTTTCTTTTTCTCCAAAGGTGACTTTCAGATGTGTCTCCGCCCGTCAGTCTGTCGCTAGCTGCTGTCACTGTTTGACTGAATCTGCTCTTACACTTTAGCCTCAAATCTCTGTCTATCCTGAGCTCATCTGTAAAAGGGAACTTCTCATAACTAAGAGAATGAAGGTTAGGTAATTCCATGTTGGACAAGTTGAGATTTGCCCACTGATTTAGGTCAGTTTCCTAGACAGCAATGCGGAAGTTTAGAGCTAGTGTTGACCACAGAGCACACACTGTTCTGCACAATTATCAAACATTAACTCAAATAAAACACTCATACCACTCCTTATTGGGTTATTTTATTAGTTTGTAAAGGAGGGATACATTGTTCTTATCTAAAGGTGTGTGTTAAAACCCTCAGTTGGCCCCTTGTGTCCCTGTGCAGTCTCCTCCTCTCAGTGTGTGGACATGTGTCTGTCCTTTGTAGACTCTGGTGTGGAGCTTCAGGTGCAGACAAACAGAACAGACTACACCCTGCCGTGGAAGTGCTGATTCAAATCACAGTGGAAAACTGAAGGAGAAGCATGTCCACAGACGAGGAGCCCACGTTCACAGTCAAGCTTCTGCAGCTGCTTCTCCTCTCCACCTACTGGGGAATGCAGATTTGGGTCACGTTCATTTCAAGTTGGTGACACAAACACACACTAACACACATTTTACTAACTTGTAATGTGACCTCTGTCCACCTGTGAATGAGCTGTTAGCGGCTGGTTCACAGTTTATCACAGAAAGCTTAACAGTGGATTTCAAAGTCATATGCACCAGTCAGGAAGGATGTTTGCTTCATTTCCAACCATAGTACACACACACACACACACACACACACACACACACACACACACACACACACACACATTAAAATCTCACTAGTTCTAGTTTCTGTATCAGTGTTTGTATCACAGTGTACATTACAGGGTGGGAAACGTTTACTTTTCTTATTTATATTTTATTATGCAATGTCAGCTGAACTATTACTGATATTAGTCTTTTGTCTGCATTCAACCACAAATCCTACACTTTTTGTAGTAAGTGTGGTATACTGTTGTGGCTGGATTTATGCTACACATTATTTAAGAAAGACTGCATTCATTACATAGATGAGAAGCATTTTGATTAACAAAGAATATTTGACAATAAATTGACAAATAATAAATAAAAATCTAACACTATCTACCACAACTGAGTGTCTGGAAGCACAAGCTGGGCCCAGTGCAGTTCTGACACCTGTTTTTTCCTTCTGTCTAGGTTTTGTGATGGACAACCACCTGAACAGACACACATATGGGTTTATTCAGAGTCGCCTGGTCCCGTTTTACCTCCACCTGGGATCAGCTTGTGCCTTCTTTAACCTCACTATCTACGCCGTGTATCATCCCAGTGACATGATGAATGAAAGAGAATCCTTTCAGGTGTGTAGTTTTGTTTCCATTTTCCTGTTTTCTCTCTATTTTGAAATTTGTTTTTAATCAATGCCTCTATTTCTCTGACAGATCTTCATCTTCTTCGTGTCTGTGACAGTCGCGGCCGTCAACGCTCAGTGGTTTGGCCAAATGACATCGGAGATCATGGCGGACATGCACCTTATCGAGCAGGCGTGCGGACTGGGTCAGGATATCGGCCTGTCCTCCAACCGTGAAGCCTACGCCAAGCTGTGTGAGACCGATGTCAAATACAGACACCTCAGCAGTCGTCTGTGGCTGTACAGACTGTTGTCCTCTCTCTGTAACCTCTGCTGCATAGGATGCAACTTCTACAGTCTGTGTTACATGGCTGAGAACCTTGTTACACTCTAGAACAGACACAGCAGCTGGACTGTTTTTACTGTTGACACTCTTAAAGACCCTTACAAAGTGTTTTTGTATTGAAACTGTAAGTTATATATATTTAATTCATGTCGTCCTCGCTGTGTTTTAGAGGGTATGAGCTTTATCAATGTTGTGCCTTGGAAAATAGTGAAAAGATGAGACACCGTATTTAGATTTGTCTTAGTTTTTAAGGGTATTATGATCAATAATGTGGCGTTTTCCTCAAATCGGTTTCTGCAGTGTGAGTAATGCCTCCTCTTTCACCTTGTGGCTGCACTGATGGCTGCTCCTTGTTGCACTGTTGAGTAGAGATTCTTCTTTATCATGATTGTAGTTTGCAACAGCACAGGACCCAAGAAGTGGAATGTTTTGAAAACTGATCATTTCAGACACTAGTGCAGAATAACTGCAGTAAAAGCACCTTTAGGACGGGAAATGCCACCACACTGCTCAGTCCTGCTCTTCCTGTTTGGGTAGAACTTTAATACCTTGATCACAGTGTGGTGCCACAGGTTTGTTGGCCTTGCTTTATGTGTTAAATGTATCTGTTGCTTTTGTACTTCATTCTTCACAGTGAAATTTGATTAATCCTTACGTCTTTAACTGCTGCAGACTTATAAAAGGAAGGGTTCGAACACATTTACAGTACGGTACATAATCAGTCCCGCTTGTAGTCAATTCAGCGTGTAGTTTTCATGTTTCCTGGTCAGTTCATACAGGTATTTTAAGGTGTGCCCGGTGATCAGGTTATGCGTCTTTGTTGTAGTAACATTCTATAGTTTATCAGTTTGTTCTTGAGTAAGATTTTTCTGCTGTAAAGTGATAGCAGTGTAATTATGAAGTAGATCATATAATATTGATAATGGGTAGATTTGCTCAGATGACATGGGTCTGTTTCAAGACCTGGATTACATCTCTACTCATTCACTTTAACATCACAGAACAACCTTTACACTTTTGAAATACAATGTGCCTTAAGGAGGAATTATGTCATTATGTAATGATGAAGGATTTTAAGGATTCGTGGAGCTGTACATCAGTCAGTATGTGTGTGAACATTATGATCCGACTGGAGGAACCGGTACAGCTATAAAATGAATGCAAGCCAAACTCCTTTGTGTCAGATTTGGGGTAGTGTACGTTCTCCGGTAGCGCCATTCTCAGGTGCTCATGTTCTTATTTAGTTTTATGTTGATTATATTTTTTTTGCCGCATGAAGCCGAGCAGAGAGGCTCAATACGATATGGGTTAACAAATTCCTCACTGCTATGACAGCCTGTGTTTGTTGTATGTGGTGTGTTTGGAAGTCTGTGGTTTTTACCCTCAGCCGTCGCTGCAGAGTATAGTCATTAGTTCATTGTCCATATGTGCAAAAACTTTGGTGTTCACCATTAGTTCCCAACCAGGGGGGGCAACAGGTAGTCAATGGTTAGGTGAGGGGAGCTCACTTTCGCAGCTTAAGGGTTTTCGAGTGCATGCATGTTACGTTTCAAGTTTCTGTTTGACTAAAGTTCATATAAATCAAAGTCAGATGTCATCCACATTCAGGGTGGAGGCAGCTGACAGTTGTTCTCATTCATCTCTTTGTTCGACTGGACAGATGAAGGTGCTTACGATGGGCCTGTTAGTGCCTGAGACTGCTTTGGTCGTACCTGCAAAAACAATGCAATATTACTTTAGTAGGTGTGTTACACTTTAAGCTTTATACGTCAACTTTTGCAAATGAGTTTGTAAAGTTTAAACTTTCAGTGTAAGTATTTTGATTGTGTGTGCAAACAAAATTGGCATTTAGAGATCACTTTTTTAGCAGACTGTTTCATTTCTCTGTTGAAATATACTATTTATATACAGCTCTGGAAAAAAAACATTTTAGACCCTATCTCCTTTGAAAATCTGAATGTGATCAAGAAGATCGGTGTCACAAGCCATCAAACATTAGCATTGTGTTTTAAAAATGAAATTATTTTCTTTATATTATTCATGAATTAAAACACTGTTTTTTCCACATGCTTCTAGAATTTGGGTGAAATGTTATCAGAATTTCTGAGAGGTTCTAAAATAAACTAAATTGTATTTTTTCCCAGATCATACCTATAAAAAGTCTAGTCAGTGGTCTCTTTTTCCAGAGCCGTATATAGTTCAGGTTACTGTGTTTTGTGTAAGATGATTTGTCCTCTTAAAAAGTTTCCTTAAGACCAGTGAGGTCATAGGTCACAGGTTTGTGGTAGCCAAGTTTTATGTTTTTTTTGTATTAAAACACTTCCTCTAACTTCAGAACATCATCTTCTTTTCTCATTTTTAGTTTGCAATAATTGTGCACGGCAGGCAGGTGTAACTACAGCCTTTTACTGCAGTGTTTGAGTAAACAGTGAAATATTTGACATTTCTGCTCTGTTGTATTTTTAGTGAAGGGTGTGGAATCCATTGCCTTTTGTAATATTGTCAGCATGTGTAAAGTGAGTCTGGGTCATAATCCTGTCCTTCAGATCAGTATGACAGCATACAGTTTTATAATGTGACTGTAAGTAGGGCTGAATAGGCAGGAAATAAATCATAACACTGATGACTCCTAGTGGTAGAATTTGAAAAACAAAAAAATGCAGCACTTTCCTGAACTTGGACTAAAAAAAATTATAATTCAGCTGAAATACACATCCGAGAGGCGCCAGTTTCGATAAGTATCAAATTCCCAAATGAAGAATTTTTCATCATTACATGCCACTTTGTCCACTGTGAAAGTCACTGATCCACACATCTGGTCCAGTGGGGCAGTGTGAGGTTATACTTGTGGAACTAATGTCTCAAAATCCACTATCAGCTAAAAATCTAGAAGGACCTCTAGTTATGAAAATGATCTGAGACTAATCCACACAAGAACAACAAAACATTCTACTACCTAAGAACGCACACTGGAAAATGAGGTAAAATGCACATTGTTAAAGACCATGTATCATTTTAATAATTTGAATCACAATATAAGTTTACATATAAAACACTATTTACATGTACCCCATACATGAGCCCCTATCTTTTGACATGACCCAGTCATAACCTAATACTTAACCTGACCAACAAATATTTAAAATGTAAAAATACATCTGACACTGTTACTGTTCTGGGTGAGATCAGCAACTGACAAACCACTCCACCTACAAAGTAAATATTAGTCTAAAAATAGGCAATAAATACAAAATGACAATAGAAATGTAAAAAAAAAAACGTTAACACTCGTACCTGACTATTAAAGGTTTAGATAAATGTTTATCTTATAATACTTTAAAAAACCTGACCTTTCAGAAAAATACAATAATCTCATACTCGACAATGAGAGGCAAAGAAACTCATTTTCACCTTTTTGCAGATACTACCTCAGTTCAAAGTGCGATAATTTGTCCAAAAAAAAAAAAAAAAGATGGATCCCTTTGTACAAAAAAACAAACCTTTAGTACTGTTTGTTAATTCTGCATAGAGAGAGCCAGCTACAGCTTTGAAAAGTCCACAACACACATTCTGTAATACTGAGGGAGCAATATGTAAACTGTTAAAACCGTTAAATTATCTCCCAAAAGGAGGCAGCAAAAGGATTTAAAGCCACAATCCTTAGTGGGAACTGACAGCCCACCTCCCCACCCACTTTGGTAGTTTGAAGGATGAGGTTAGATCACCATCATTACCGTTCGTCTGTAACAAGCTTATAACAGTGTATGCGCAAAAAAAATAAAAAGACTACAAATGTAAGACTACAACAGATTTCAGGTAACGATAGTATCAGTGCATCTCACTGTGCTTAGAAGGCATCCAAAGTTACATTCCTTGTAAACAGCAAAACAGAAAAGGCCATGAAAGTAAGGATTGTGCCTTTAAAATTACCATCACTTAATATTTGCACTATTTATCAGTGCCCATTGTTAAAAACACTCATAATTCCAGCTCTGTTTAGGTCTTCCCAGCATTCAGTTTGAAATGTTCTGTTTGCTTGTATACAGGATTTTCTAATGTTGCTTTATAAATAACATTTGTTCCACGTTTCCCTTCTTGTCAATACTCACAGTACATTTCCTAAAAACAAATCTTTAAAAAAAGGAAAATTCCATGTAAAAAAAAAAAAAATACAAAATCGACCCTCACTCCTTCTGGAGGGCTTCGTAACCTCAGCAGCTGCTTGTGTTGCAACTCCATTTCCAACATCTGACACAAAACCCTGTGATTTCACACAATTGCAGCCGAAACACTCCATAAATAAAAGCCATACTAAAAATAGACTTTTCCTCTTCATCAGCGTAAAAAAATGTAAAAATCCAGTGTCTCTGTCATACGATGACCTTGCCCTTGATATCTAGTTTGGAGTTTTCACTTGCTTTGCTGGTCTGCTCCTCTGTCAGAGTGATGTAGGAGTACACCAGGCTGCCGGCAATACTGCAACACAAAGAAAACACACAGTTGCTTCACGTGTACAAGGACAACGAATGATTTCCATTTCCTGTCCACTGTTCAGGAGCCATGACAGAGAGCCTAGAAATACCAAAACATTAAAACTGATGCAGCTCAAAGTAATTCAGACCATATGCCAACACTTTTACTTTTCCTGCTGTGACATGTCAAAATATCTCATGAGACAGGCCTGTTGGCTGCAGTAGCAACAAGAAGAAACGTACCAATACATAAATGAGGCACAAAAAAGGAGCCTAGAAAATCTAATACTTCGAATGACTACAGAAAGAAAAGCATTTAAAATGTCTGAAGGGACTCAAGGACACATACCAGGTCTATTCATTCATGAAGCCTACTCACACCCAATAATACTGTATTAAATGCGCTTGTCATAATTTTCCTTTCAAAGTTCATTTTAAAGGCTTTAACCAATAGCTTGTGAAAAAGAAAAATGCTCTTGGCTTTTAATTTAAAAGGAAAAGGTATCTGCATTATTATGCAGGAATTTGCACATTTCACATTGTATTGAGGAATAACAATTTTACTGGAGAAAGAAAACAAAATGTTCAGAGTTGTGAAAACCGATCACCTTAGTGTTATTCTGTATAGAGGATAAGCTTTACCTTAGGATTTCAAATCATTTGTAATAACTGTGGAGGAATGTGCCATTTCTGTAATTGTAAAGTTAGAATTCTACTGTGAAAAAATGATCTACCTTTTCTCACTAAACACAGCGACCCCGTGATAATAAAGTGCTCTGGATTGGCATCTCTGATCTGCAATATTTCTTCTTTAGTCCAAGCCTTTATTTGGCTTTTCCTGGCAGAGGCTGTGTTGGCTACTACACAGCATGAATGCCCATTTACAAAAAGCGTGAGTGCAAATACATCAGACGAACATAATCTCTAAAGATGTTGACATGGATGACAAGTATAGAAACATGTGGTGATGAGCATCAAAGGGCTGAGTGGTCATTATGTGGTAGCTGTGGTACTGAGCCTTACCATCATATCCCAGCCATAATGTTAGTAAATCTGAGTAAAACAGACTTGGTACAAATGCACCACATGAAAAAAAGATGAGATGGGGGGTTAATTTCGAAAGATGAGGTCCCAGGGTACACTAGTCCTATCTGAATAGAGCTTACATTGGGCCATATTTCATCAGTATGCTTTACACTCCTACTCTATCTCAGGCTTTTATGTTATGAAGTGATGTGTACATGGGTGTGGATTTACAGTATCTCACAAAAGTGGGTACACCCTTCACATTTCTGCATATATTTAATTCTATCTTTTCATGGGACAACACTGAAGAAATGACACTTTGATCCAATGTACAGTAGTCAGTGTACAGCTTGTATGACAGTGGAAATTTACTGTCCCCTGAAAATAACAAAAATAACACACAACCATTTATGTCTAAACTGCTGGCAACAAAAGTGACTCCACCCCAAAGTGAAAATGTCCAAATTGGGCCCAAAGTGTCACTATTTTGCGTGGCACCATTTTTTTCCAGCACTGCCTTAACCCTCTTG
>JAPTYQ010019559.1:0-12058 GCA_029814465.1 Ostorhinchus cyanosoma
ATTCCTTAATGGTGGATTAATTGAACCATTGGATACAGTTCAGGCAACGACATTTATGGAGTTGAACAAAATAAATTCTGCAGAGAAATAAAAAAAAATCAGTGGATCTGAAGAGTGGCAGTTTAGAAGAAATGGGCATTTCTAACTTTTTTTCTGACGAAATGGAAGGAGATTTCAGCCGCTGCACACATCCAGTCGGTACTTTAGTCTTTTTTTCCTTCCTCTTTAAACTTCTTATTCTTTGTCCAAATCTACTTTCCTGTTGGTGCTTGTTTATGAAATTTTCTACCAAATTGTCGTTGCACATTCACATTTGACTGAGTTTGTTCATACTTCAACACACAGAACACTTTTTCTGTAGCAGTAAATGACATGTCTATTCCTTAAAGCACAACAATACACATATTACAATTTTATGAGCAAATAAAGCTAAAAACATTTAATCGTATTATTAGGTGATGAATGATGTCACTTTTTTTGGGATACCCTGTATAGAAAACTATATTATAGATTATAGATATAGATTTGTTGTTGTTTTGTAGCCCAGAAACAGTTGAATTCAATGTGTCTCAATGCTTTTGTCCATATAGTATATAAATGGTGTGTTCAGGTCCAATCGGTGTGTCTGTGTGTGAATGCATTCCAGTTTGACCACTGGCATATACTGCTACATCTGTGTGTGTGTGTGTGTGTGTGCGTGCGTGCGTGCGTGCGTGTGTAGGTGTGGATGGATGTTAAACCCACAGTTTGACAGAACAAAAGCTGAGCTCCGGTGTCCAGCAGGTCATGTTGAGATAGCACCGAAGGCCTGATGAAAGTCACGGTTTGTCATGAACATACATTTTAGCGTGAGTTTTGAAACGGAACCGAAACTCAACACTGACGCTGGGACTGGAAAAAGTAGGTTACAAGAAGGCAGACTTTATTTGTCCTTCCAGATTCACATACTCTATAAAAATGAAATTTCTGTTGATGAAATTTACAAAATGGAGAGATTAAGATTTATGCTGAGGCTGTAAGATTAACTTTACAGATTTAAGATACGGGCAAATGGATTAGTTTATTTAAATACAAGTAATGGATGGTTTGTCTCATAGTCCTGTGAAATGTTATACAAACTTCTGCTCTAAAAATGAAATTCATTGGTTATCATTACCATTACATTGTGACTATTATCTGTTGATTGTTGTTAGTTATGCTCTGTGTGACAAAATGATAAATACTATAATGAAGTCTCAAAAATAACTAAATTTCAGTGTAATTGGCTCTGTAGGTAGCAGCAATAAATAAAACAGGGACTATACAAGATAAAAAATAAATATGCATCTAAAGTATAAAACCATGGTTCAGTGATTAAAGTGTATGTACATATATATATATATATATATATATATATATATTGTCAGTGTAAATTCTTCAAACTTTTTGGCCCTTCATGTGACAAGACTGCAGCTCCTACGTCGCCGTCATCATTTCACAGATTCATATTAAGACACCTTTGGGTGAAACTTTAACATGTTTAATTGCGTTTAGAATCACACCCAGTACAAAGAAGGATCTGCGCAGTTTTTGGCTTCATCTTATGTAACCAAAACAAGAAGTGACAAACAGTGGGTGCTGTTTACTGTACAGATTCCATTTGTACTGAGTCACTGGTGTACGCTGAACTGTTGGATTCACACAGAGACAACTGGAGCCGGCTGGAACCTGCAGGTAGACGTACAGGTGCAGATGTAAGTGGGGCGGGGGGGGTGCAGGGATGCATCAACCCCCGGAAGACTGCCATCATAACAGCTTCATGTTTTCTTTGCAATAAAAGTGTCAGAAAATGTCTTTTTTTGCCAGTTCTTTTGCACTTTTGTTTCAAGGAAGAACTAAACTTTAAATATCTGTCCAATAATTATTATTATAGATAATAGATGCTTAATTATGGAAATCAGCTTCTCTGCTAAGTGATTGACAGCTGTAATTAGAGGTGGGATCAGATTTGGTCAGAAGAAACCTGGATGCAACTCTACTGCTCAGTTTTGTGAGCCAAAGCAGAAGCTTGGAAAAATACGGTCATGTTTCCATCACAGTATGAAATACATCATCTATTTTTACATAGACTGAAATCCAGCCCCTCCTAGTTCAGCCCCATGGGGCCATTTTTAGGGGGAAAATGGCATCAGTCAGTGTTGAAAGACATGTCATTGTTTGATCCTGTTTGAATTATACTTATATTGATTCATATTGTCTGCTTGTTGTTCTTCTTTTAGTATGCTTCAATAACGGCTATTCTATTCCATGGGGAAATCAAGACATTTCCACAATAAACCTCAAAATGGAAGATAAAAATTCACCAGGAAGCAGGAAATAAACTGTGGTACACCACAACCAGCTAATGCAAACTACAAAATCTCATGCAATTCAACTAAAATACTTTGTTTCATTAGTTTGATAAAGTTCTTCAGTCTGAATGTGACTGTTACAAGAGTTCAACAAGGATTCCGGCTCCTGTTTCAGCCTTCGTCTGCCCTGTGGACCTGTCTGTAAGTCAGATCAGTCAAATAGTGCTGCTCCAGGGCTGCTCTGGAGCTGACCCTAACCTTTGGCCTTTCACATACATGAGCAAAGGGAATTCTTCTGCAAGGATTTCTGAAAGCGAGTTCCTATAGTCACAATGAAAATGTAAAATAAGCAGCACTTAAAAGCTAATAATCGGAACGTTTCATGTGTAAAGACGGTTGAGCTGCATGAAGGAACTCCATGAACTTGGTGTCTGTTTTAACAACATACGTACAACATGTAGCTTCTATTATTTTAATTCATGTTTAGATTGTGAACATTAACATGAAAAGTCAAAACCCTTGAAACTACAAGATTCCTTTATGTCAACACAACCTAATAGGTTTATGTAGGAATCCCATCTGCGGTACACCTCCAGAGCAGAGGAGGGCATCATTTAGTCTAGCCCTTACCCGACACTGGCCCTGACCCTAAGTCTCAGGCTTAAGGGCCTCATTTAATCGAGCTTGTATCTAACCTTAAATTTAATTCTAAACCTTGGATTAAAGCACCGATGTAATCTAGATCTGTTAGAGAATAAGAATTTCCACACCAGAATGAGCGAGACCACAGTGACTCATGATGTTTCAAAATGGCCGCTTCCAGATCAGGTGTTCTGGCTGACTCCGCCTTCAGCCACATTAGTGGAAGAGCTGAAACACACTTGTAGAGCGTGATGATCTGGGATGTTCAAACAATTTTTACTAATGAAGTTGGATCCATACATTGTAAATAAGTAATAGTATCGCCAATACTTTTTCATTCAACATTATGAATGGGAATGGATAAGAATTTACAGATTCTGATTCCATTATTGATTTTGCTTATCGATCCGATTCCTTATCGATTCTTATTGGGTGAGGGAATAAAAGAGTACAAACAGGTGTGTTTGCATTACCTGTCTGTTATATTTCCATCTGCACAGAAAATATAACATATACAGTATGAGCAAATAATGACCGGGGCGGGGGGGACTGAAACTGAACACCCTTTACTAATTCATCTATATCTCCCGCTGTTGTGCACCTCATTTTCCTTTCCTCGGCCTTCGGAAACTTTTATTTGAGGGGGCAGGACGTGTGTGTGTGTGTGTGTGTGTGTGTGTGTGTGTGTGTGTGTGTGTCCAGATGACGCCCTGGTGTTCGCTCTGACACTAGATTCACAAGCGTCACTAACTAGCGTATCAAATATGACTTTCCTGAAAATGAATCCCATGCTGTGGACAAATGTTTTCACATATTGGATGGATTTCCCCCTTTGAACCAATGGAGGCTCAGACAGTGTTAAAATGACTCAGGTGTCATCTGTATACCTGAAATATAGACAAACTGTGGAGAGTTTCTGCCTCAACACCACGTTGGCTACGTTCTCAACCAAAACTATGCAGCGTACGTGTGACGTCATCACGCATGTGCAATGAAGGCAGAACCATTAAGCAGGCAAAAGATTCCAAGGAATTGAGCCACTGGGAACCGGTTCGCAAAAAGAATTGGTTCTCTATTTCTATCCCTCCTCAACATACTTGCAATTAGTTGGTTCAACAAAAGTGTGTCTCACTAAAAGCATTTTAATTAGGTGGAAATTCTTTCCATAATTTCATTACGTTTATCCAACAAATAGTTTGTTTGAGTGTATGGATAACAGACCAGGTGTTGGAATAAATGTGTACTCAGCTTATTTAATGGTCTTGTTGTGGTCACTCTTTAGTTAAAATGTTTATTTGAATAAACCTAAGTTCAGATTTATTATACTTTCAAATCCACCCATCTTCCCTCTAACATATTCTTTCTCTTCTCAGTATCTTATTCCTGTCCTCACCCTTCCCTCGTTTCCTTCCCCACCTCTCTTTCTTCATCCTTTGCCTCTTCCTCTTATTTGCCCTGGCATCCCCTGTTACAGTGAAAATGATGACAGTGCGCTGAAATATCAACCAGCTGTTAAAACACATTAAGGACAGAAAAGAAGCCAGAGATGGAGAAGGGTATGTAAATAAATACGCTTTACTGGGATAGGTTTGGAGAGTGGATCAGGTGGCAACAGCATCAAACACAGTAATGTTCTGCATTTATAGACTGGGGTGTGATTTTACTGAAAGATCACACCACCATCATTAACCCTTTATCCAGCAAGTAACTATTTTTGGTAATTTCACAAATTATAAGACAGTGGCAGAAACAGCTCCAGCAAGTCCCCAATCTGAGTTCCAATGTGGTCTCCAGGGTCTGTAAGGTCCATCTCTGAGGTCCAATGTGGTTATTTAAAAAAATTTCACAAAAGTAATAGTATTGTTATGTCCACACTCAGGTTGAAATTTAGAATTTCTGAGTATTTCTGTGAGTGTCCTATAAAGGGTTAATAAAGGGTTTGTAAAAGCTCTTCATTGGCTCTCAGTCACTTTCTGCATTCCTTTTAAACTCCTGGTGCTGACCTTCAGAGCCCTGCATGGTCAGGCTCCCTCCTATATCAGACTTCTTATGTCCCTACACCCCCTCTCGGTGGCAGAGGTAGTTGGATCAGAACCAGTACCCATTTCAGGACCTGAGCAGAGAGTTTCTTGCAGGCTGTTGCACCGAGGCTCTGGAATGATCTTCCACTCTTTATGTTCTTTGGATTTTTTTGTCTTTTTTAAAAGTAAACTCCAAACCCACTTGTTTCTCCAGGCATTCTAACGACAGTAGATTAAGGATTGACCATCATGTTTATTTTAATTTCTACTTTTGTGATTGTAATTTTATCTGTTTCCTATTTGTATTTCTATTTGTCTGTGAAAGGTGCTGTAGAAATAAACATTGCTTGCTTGCCAATAATGTCACTTCACCAAGCTTAACCTCTTCGCTTATTGACACTTACTCTAAAAACTTACAACCAAAAAAGGAGAAATAACAGCCCCTAATAGAAAATACATTAAATCCTATACAAACACTGCATGTTTGGGTTGGAAACTGCAACACGTTGAAGGCCTTCAGAGCACATTTGCATAGTTTATACACTGCATGCAATAAATGTAAGTGTTTTCCTCACATTTCTGTCCTCATATTGTCCATCCAGTAGAACTTAGAACAGTGCACATGTAAAAACATTAAAAAGGGAAAGAACCCTGAGGCCTTCGCAACCTGACGACCTGAGCCCTGATAACAATCAAACAGCTGTGAACTGGTCTGTGTCTCAAACAACTACAACCTTCCTCTTACATCTGTACTTCAATGGAGTTTGTCTGTCTGTCTGTCTTACATCTTTCTTTCAATGGAGTTTGTCTTTCTTTCGCTCTTTCTGTAAAATAATGATACTGGCTCTTTCACTCCTCATGCCACTGCCAAACCCAAAAACAACAGCTTTTGGAAAAGCTTTACTTACCTTTTACCAGGTGAGTAAACACCCTTCACTCGGAGCTATAATTACTCTGCCATTTCAATTTAAATTCCTCTTTTTTCTGAAACATTCCACGGACAATTAAAATTCCTGCGAACCCAACCATAAATTCTCATCTGAAAAACGTACATGTACACAAACCATTTATGTGAGAAGAAATCAGAATGTTTGCTACGAAAAGCTTTGGATCTGCATCTTTACTTTTTATGTCTTCTGAAAGAAATATCATGATTAAGAGTCTTAGTGCATATGAGGGTGCATCTGTTCATCCAGGTATCAGCTGACAAACCTACAGTCTAGCCAACACCCATCCCCTGCTGTGCCAATTGGAATTCCTACCCCGTGTTCCCGTTGGCACTAACACTTCAGTACATGCACACACACATGCACACGCACGCACACACGCACACACACACACACACACACACACACACGAACGTAGAGTGTGTTCCCAGTCCACCCTAACTCCTTGATCATGTCTTAGGATGACAGTAATGACAGTGTTTAGTTCAATTGAGTCAGCAATGTTCTGTCTTTGCTAACACATCTCAGGAATTCAGCCAGAGGGGAAATCGACTGTCAAACTGACACAAGAGCAATTAATGACTCAGAGAGAAAGCAGAGGTTTGGCATTATTAAGAATTCAAGCAGCCCAGAGCGCTGCTGCAGCCCAGAAGTTACAGCGAATACCTCATACCTGCAATGTGTGCTGCAGAAGTCCTGTACGAGCTGTGTGAGCGTCATTTCCCTCTCACTCTACAGTGTTTCCCATCAGAAATCTGAAGAAACACAAATGTCTTCATTTATAATTTTAAACCAGGGGGGTAAAACTCATTTTAGTTCAGCTGCCGTAGCCAAATAGGATCTAAAGCGGGCCGGACCAGTAAAATCTACATCATAATACTGGCAGGTCTCAGAGTGTGAGTGTGTGGGTGTGTGTGTGCGGTTCTGATAAATGTAGACGTTTCTAACAGGCCAAGCATATGACTTTCATCACTTCATATTTGTAAAACCTGAACGACAGTCTCCTCATCTATAATCCATAAGTCTTTCCATGCTCCATCACCAGCCGTCAAACCCAAAACGCCACTCGATCCTTTTCAGAATTCCATGCAGCCGCAGCAGCAACAAACACGGAAACGGCTTCATTGCTTCTTGCTACTGCAGCTGTGTGGAATTCCAAAAACACCCAAATGATGGTTTGGTTTCAGTTTGGTATGTAAAAATTTGTTCTTAAAAATTCATTAATTATGGGATGGCTCAAGAGCAAGAGTATAATTTTAGTGCATTTATCTGAGGTCGTCATTAGGTCCATCCTGGGGGAAAAATGTCTACATTTACCTTTGATAATTGGGTCTAAAAAGATGGAAAAGTGACAGATATTAAAATAAACCCAGTTTCATAGAAGAACCTATATCATACAGAAATATCCCCTGAACTGATCTCAACTACTTTTTACTTAATGTGGGACCAAGACATTGAATGCCATCTTTGGAAAAAAAAAAAAAAAGTTGGTCACCCTTAGTTTAACCTATTCACAAATGAAGAATTCAAGCCAAACATAGCCTGAACAGGAACTGAACTATTTAGTCCATCTGATCGGGTTCATGATCTCAGATTCATGACTTCTGCTGGACTCCACCCAGAGCTTGTTCTGTTTCTTGGAATGAGATAAGTTTATACCAGTCTCCACTGTTCACCTCAACCATGGAAGTGGGAAGTGGAGGGAAAACCCCACTGTCTGTGTGGCCTTCAATGTATTTACAGACAACAGGAGACGTATATGAACATATATGAACAATACGTACATTCATCCAGACAGTATACAACCAATGTTAGAGTACATTATTAATATTATTGTTATGGATAAACGTCAAGACTTTTGTGTTTTGTGGTCAGAGATAGTCATTTTACCTTTTTTTAACAACTACAGATTAACATTTATTAGGTGTTATTCAGTATCATTTAAAAGCTCATTTTGATCTCTCTTTATCTAAATATTCATTAAAGTCTTAATATACTGCCTGGTTTCCTGGATCTTTTTTTTTTTTGGTTGTTTTATAAATTTTATTTATTAAAGCAGGCCTGGAATTATGTTGCACAAGAATACAGGTTTTTTTTTTTTTTTATTTGAACATAGAACACAGATAAACAAAACATCTCCAAACCCACAGTCCTCATGTGTAATTGAATAAAATTTGATAAATAGAAACTTAACACAAAATACATGAATAATAAGTAGATAAATAAATAAATAAGTTGAAATAAATAACTAAACAGACAAATAAGTACACAAAACAATAAAATAGAATGAATAAAACTTAAAAAATAAAAAAATAAATAAAACACAAGCTGGTTGTTAGTAATTTTACTACTGACTGAATGTTTTTATTAATTGAAAATATTTCAAATGTTGTGTTTCTAAGGTCAACAATGGTTAATCACTGGTTAATCAATATATTTATTCCAGAAAATCTTAATTTTAGAATAAAACATCACAGAGGGGACAAATTATGAATCAGTGTTTAGAACCAAAAAATCCCAGCCCAGTATAAACGCAGTTTGTATAAGACCACAAACTACAGCCCCCAATGGCCCTTTTTAATAATCTGGGGCTAACTGATGGAGACAGGCGAAAGTGGGTTAAGGAGACTGGATCCCCTCTGTGTGTTTCCGGAAGTACTGTTTCCGCGTGTGCTTTTGCTCGTTTCCCTCTGCCGAGTAAATACGAAACCCCTCTAGAGACTATTAGTAAGTAGCACCATTAGCACTGGAGGACGGAAACGGAGCGGTTCTGTCGTCCCAACTTCCTACTGGTGTGGAAATGACATTCTATAAAATAAATCAGATATGCAGAGGAGGAAGGGAAGTGGGCCACAGCGTGGACTGGATTGAGGACCTTTTGGACTGATTGAGTCGCAGCGGCAGCCACAGCTAGTTTTGTTGGTATCATTACATTTGTCCACACAAATGGACCTTTAGTTGGACCAGGCATTAAAAGGAACAACAAACTAAAGAAAACAAGGGGTGGGATAATAATTTTTTCAGCAACTATATTTACAGCTCATTTGACAAAACGCCAATCTGTAATATTAGAAAGTTACTCTTTTCCTCTGCTCCATTCTGTTATATCAGAGTTCTTATCAGTGCTCTGGTGCCAAGGTGTGGCTACCTGCATTTAAAAAAAAAAAAAAAAAAAAAAAAACTTGGCCTGGCTGAGTGTCACTAACACAGCTGTGTTTGTGGATAGCCATGACATGATGACATTCAATCTGCTGGGATTCCACCCAGGCTGGCATTGTCGCCGTCATACCTTGGTGACCGCAAAACAGCTGCTATCAAACCAGGAAAAGAAAAAGTCATGCACACAACTTGGATCATTGTTTCTCACTGATTTAAGGTTCAGAGTGTGACCATTAGGGGAAACTATCTGCATATGCATACACTTCAGTACACGTACAGGCTACAGCCACGTATACCTAATAAAGTGGCCACTGAGTGTATATTCTGCTGCTACACTGCAAAAATCGAAATCTTACCAATTGTATTTTTCACATTTTTAGTCAATATATCTCATCACACTTCAAATAAGACAATCACCTAAAGAGGAACTTTTCAATGAGATATAAGACAATAAATCGAGAAAATCTGATTTCAAAAAATCGGCCCAAGATCATTTTCACCGGTTCCATTGGCAGATTTTTTTTGCTTAATTCAAGAAAAAAAATCTTGAAAAAAAATCTTTTTTTAATTAAGCAAAAAAAAATCTTGAATAAAGCAAAAAAGAAAAACTATGTGCAGCCCATGTGCTAATGCTAATGGTACTGCCAGAGCTAGCTGTGTGTGTATTAGAGTGGGTCAAATGCAGAGACCAAATGTACCTGCCAAGATAATAAAGTGAGCTAACCTCAACCTTAAATGCAAATAAATCCTCACTAATAACCACTGGTAGCTGGTAGTTGCTTAAAGTTTACACAAGTTACACAAGCTCAGGTATGACTCACATAACTGTTCAGTCACATCTAACCATAGAAGAAACATGTTCCAAGTCAAAGCAGAATAGTGAAGGAGGGGAACTGTGTCTCTGTTCTCAACTTCTGCATTAGCTCCTCTACTCTTTGTGATAACTTCAATTTCTATTAGTGATACGTCGTAATGTAATTATTGTCAGATGTCGGATGGATTGCCAAACCTTTTATAATACATTATCTTCTCCACTGTTATGGTTCCATATTAAAATACACAGTACGTTGTTACTAACAGGTGTTGGATGAAGTTTGAATGCTATCTGAAAAAAAAATAACATCACAAGGGAGATAGGAGCTCGGGCTCCAGGCCAGAACTGATGATAGGAGTGTTGATAGTGTTTACACCTGCAAAATGTGGAAAGCAGAACAAACAAAGGACAAGTCCTGTTCCTGAGCAGCCCACAAAGCCTTGTGGAGAAAACCTGGATACTGTCAGTGGCCCAACAGTCAGGAGAATAAACATGCATTCAAGTCCAATCATAATGATATAATGCGCCGTCTAGACTTTGAGTAGCTTGACTAATTAAAACCACCCACTTGGAATTAAAAGTGCAGTGAGGAGAGCATCTCAAACAATGCAATAAGGCGCAGATACAGAAACTCCAGTAGATAGATGTTCTCAAACAACTATGTCTTAACAGTTTTTTAATAGCACTTCTCTGTTGTGCTTTATAAATAAAGATGATTGGAACTTGGTGTGGACTGTGAGGGGACTCTTACAAAGAATTAACACATTAAATCCTTTGGGTTTCCTTTAAATAATGATTTAATCTTAACCCATGAACACCCAGTGCCACTTTTATGGCAGTTATAAAATATTTTTTTTCTCTATATTTACATTTTCTAAAGTGATTTATCACCATTAATCATACTATTATCCTCTGTACTTTAATTTTTTTTCTGTGTAAATTATGCATTTTCCACTATTTATATACATACACACAAAAAAATCAGTTCTTATATCTCACTGAAAAGTTCCTCTTGAGGAGATTCTGTCTTATTTTAAGTGTGATGAGATATTTGGACTAGAAATGAGACAAATACACTGTAAGATTTGTATTTTTGCAGTGCAATGGACCAAACAACATATCACATAGAAAGGAAAACATCTAAACAGCAAATACACACGAGCAGCATCATTCAACCAGAAGGTCCACAGAATGCACAAAGCTTCGTTTGCCGTTATCAGGGATTTGATTGATGTTAAGCTACATTACACATAACAGCTAATAAGCATCGAGGAGGTAAAGCGTATTTCTTTATCTTTGCATCGCATTTACATCTGTTCGTGTGTGTATTTGTGCCTGAACATACAGTTTGTATACAGAGGTATGCAAACGAGACTGAAGAAGGAGAGAAGGAGCGATGTGCACCCAGTAACCTTTCATCATGACGCGGCGTGGCACCGTCCAGCGTACGGCGGCTGACTGAAATATGGACGGACACACGCAAACATAGAGGCACGCACGGATCAAGGCACGTATTGTGAATTCCCTGGAGAAACAAACCACAAACGGGCTCTGTAATGCAAAGAGGAAGCGCCAGGTCTCGCTACAGAGGAACTTCAAAGGCCCCAGATGGGACGCTCATTTACTCCCAGATTTTCTATTTAGATGCTTCTGCAGGAACGGCACCACAGCAGCACTATCAGCTATCTAGGAAACCTCCAATCTAGAACTGTGCAATGATTACGCTTTTCCCTCCTGCTTTGTTTTTGGTTTTTTTTTTTATTGTCAGCTGGCCTCATTCCCTTTTTCTCACACATACATTTTTCCACAGTTTTTTGAAGTCTTAAGCTTGACTGAGAAAAGTACACAGTCCACGCATGCTTGACATAACTCCACATCAAACAGCATAAACACTGATGATAACTTCAGCAGCCAATTTGTTTGTCTTACACTTTGATATGTACATCCTGTCATGTGTTAGTCAAAGCTTTTATGTGTCTCAGTGATTCACGTCCTGTCAAATAATCTTATTCTTTCGTTTTTCGGATATTCGTTTGTCAATGTTTCAACAAAAAAGGCAACATGACAAACTGCAAAAATCTAAATCTGACCAAGTGTATTTGTCTCATTTCAGTCCAAATATCTCATCACACTTAAAATCAGACA
>JAPTYQ010019644.1:0-12052 GCA_029814465.1 Ostorhinchus cyanosoma
GTGATGGTAAAAAAAAAAAAAAAAAATTATATATATATATATATATATATATATACACACACACACTGTGGCCATTGTAATGAGTTACTGTTGTGGGAAGGCCCACATTAGGGTAATTTAGACCAAAAATTTTTTAAATGATGATGATATAATTTACCCTTTTGTCTGGAGAACATAATTTGGAGGCTGAAGCTTCACCATAGCATCATAGTGCTCAATTTATAAGGATATGTGGTGATGCATTTCTATTTCAGTAAAAAAAAATGTTGAAAGTTCTATTAATTTAATACTGCTACATCAATAGTATTGTGATATTAATTTGATTGTTCAGCAAATATTGTTTACAAATATATACATGCTGTTGTGGAAGAGCCCAACCGGGGACTGGAGTTGTGAACTAGCACTAGCTATAAACTCTATATGCATCACATCAGCTGCAAACTTATGACTATGTTTGACTGCATTGTTCTGGTCAAATAAATAAATAAATAAATACATATCCGAAAGTATTTCTGGTGATTATTCTAGGTACGTGCTTTCATGAATGTCTGAAAATGTGGCTAGTACATTGTTCAAGAGGATAAAAGACCAGATAAAAAACATGACTCTGGTAGCACATCGATGATGACAAGTCTTGTTCCATATCAAGCAGATGATTATCTGACTTAAGCCTTCTGCCACAAAACAAAACAATCCTATACTTCCAAGAAAAAAAGAAAGCTGAGGGCTGTTATAGTCAGACTGCCGACTGCATAAAGACCTCACATCTGACAGCATTTATGTTGATATTCACTTTATAGTTTAGGGTTGACACAATTCCGCATGGCTCAGAGAACAGATGACAATGTGACTTTCTGAGCCGTACTTTTCTTTCCCTCTTCTGTTTACTCTTGTAATATTTCTTTTCTGGTTCCCATTTGAGAACCTTGATTTGTTCTTTCTCCCTTTCTCTCAGTATGGGAAACTGCACAATCCAATAAATTATACAAGCATCCCATCCCATAAAACTGCACATAGGCCTTTGTAATTGGTATTCACATTGGGAAGAGAAAAAATAAAAGCCAAACTCAATTTACCCTATAGAATAACCCTGAGGTAGCACCGATTAGCGTTCCTCCCCAACATCCAAAATCAGCTGGCTCCAGTTGAATTCAGCAGTCAGCAGATTGGAGGTGGGGGCACCGTGCTATTCCACTCGCCTCAAGGTCACAGTTATTGGAAATGGAGACATCCAATGTGCTCACATCTCTCTTTGAATCCACACACAATGGAGTGATTCCTCTGTGTCAATTTGGCCTCCCCTGATAACTGATAAGGTGAGCCTTTTTACATACCACCTATGAATACCGCACTATAGATGTTCTAGACACACACACGTGCACACACACACACACACACACACACAGATTAAGACCAATTTATTCATCTGCTACCATTATATGTGAGGATTTATTTTCTCTTCCCTAAGCAGTGTATGTGTGTGTATTTTAAAGGCAACAATGAACATAAAAGACATGCAGAACTATCACCGTAGTTATGTGAATTACAATAACAATGGCTTTAATAGTAGAATGAACTGTGCAAATGGCTTTTATGTATATTGTTACTCAGGCAGACACTCATGCGCACACACTCCTTTCTTTCGAATACACACAAGCTGGAAAAGGACCAAAGGATTTCACTTTCAAAGAGCTACCTTGGGAATCAGATTTACCTTACATGCCCCAAAATGGAAATATCTTCCAATGACCATCTCATCCCTAGGGGGGTGTTCAACAAAAAATCTGACAAACAGTTGCAAAAAATGTGAACGCACGCAGTAAGAGAAGAGCGATTAGTCACAACAAGAGCAGGATTAGACTTGTTTTAAACTTGTTTTAAATGGAAAATATGGCAGATTACGGGACAGTGGGCGCAGTAGCTTTTGGCTGAATTGGTTTAGAGTAACACTAAGCCCCAGACGTGCAGTCATCTTTGCTAAAAGCTAAGAAACTGGATATGGTATAAACCGATGCATTGTATACTACTGGGAATGTACAGTTCAGGTCAGAAACTGTAGGTTATTACACTCAAGCAAAAGAGAAACTACTCTGCTTAACTGACACAGAAAAAACTGACCTACAATAGATGCCGTTATTGTCATTGTTGACAATAAAGAACTGCCATGTGCTGCTCACTACAGAGGGTTTTATTCTTTCAAAATCAAAAAATGTCTTTTGAAAATAAAATGCTTGTAGCACGTTTTACAGCCTACTCTAGTGATGGGATGAAACCCCTCAACTGCATTTTGCAAAAGTGGACTACTGACTGGCACTTTTGAAACTTTCATGTCACATGGCATAAACTTACAAAAGCATTTCATTTACCTAATAATACACTCATTTCTCATTCACATCTCTTAAATCTGACGTGCAACTGTGAAGTCAAGTGTGCTTTTGCTAAGCTGGTCATTCCAGTTGCAACACATATTGATAATTATGAGCTGAACAGATATAATTGTCTTCTGGGAATAAAAGAGAGGAAGGGGATAAAAAAAACAAAGTGAAAGGAATGTATTTAATGTGTTTGCCTCAGACGGCAACAGATGAAAGGCAGGAAGCCACAATCTAAATAAAAAGGCCTAATCCAAAATAAGAAAGCCAATCATTTTAGGGCGACTTACCTCTTGTGGCATTCAGAGACACACCCACCATAACTGCAGTGTTAGAGTAACTTGATTCCATGTCAGTAAGTTAAAGGATAGTCTATCTAACCATTAGTTAAAATCATCTTGCTTCTTTGGAAACTACTTGACTTAATCTCCTAACATGGTTATAGTTTACTTATGTTTATGTTCGCACCATGTGCTCCATTTTCTGCTCAGTGTAAATCTGCCACACAATTATGACTTGTACAAGAAAGTCCTTCTCAAGCAAATATGAAACATAGACATGAGCAAACTGATGATTAAAAAACAACAGAGAGAATGAGTGATCATTCAGAAGCATCATGACAATTTTATTCCACTTTCCTCATTAGGCTGCATCATAATTTGAAAACAGCAAAACTGCTTGGACAGAAACCAAGCTAGCATTCCACACCCACTCTTTCTCCCTTCATTCTGGCCCCTCCTTCTCTGCCTCTTTCTTATCAGTGTGTCCAGGGTGCCCTCCTCTCTTCGACTCGCCGGGTCTTTCTTTTGGGTGGCCCTCAGTGCCCCCCACACACACACTCAGACCCAGAGCATGCACTTCAGACAGGGGGCTAATGGGAAAATAAATTACCAGCAGGCAAAAGCCCTGGCTCTGCACTTCTGCTGGAGAGAGAGAAAGGGACACAGGGGGGTTTAAGAAGAGGGGGTGGTCAAGAAACGGAAAGAGAGAAGGGTAGAGAAGACGAGGGGGAAGACAGAGAAGTGGATGGAGTGGAAAGGAAACTAACAGAAAAGGGAAAGTGATGGAAACTGGGGAAGTGGGAAAAGGGGGTAAAAGAAGTGAGAATGTGAGGTGGAGGGGGGGGGCACAGATAGGTCGACAGGATTAGAGCTACAGTTCATCCCTGGTCTATGAAGTGCCTGCTCATCACTTTTCCCACCATTTCACCATCTTTGGCCAGCATCAAGGCCCAAAATGGCCAATAACATCGCCACACACACACACAGTCACAGAGCCAATACCCCCTGCTACTGTATCTACAATTGATTACTCCCCCTGCATGAAGCAGCAGGCAATGTGTGTGTTGTACAAACTCTAAATCTGTGTGTATACCTAAAGGTTAGCAGATATGATATGGGGTGAGGAAAGCAGGTGGTCAATCTATGTCGAAGTGTGTGTGTGTGTGTGTGTGTGTGTGTGTGTGTGTGTGTGTGTGTGTGTGTTTCAGTCACCACTAGGGGTCTCTTAGTCAAACTAGTAACAAGATGTATTTTCACAGTGTTGGCAAATAGCATGATTTGTTGTGTTTACACTAGGGCTGCTCATGAAAATCTTTCTGCAGCAGCGTTTACCTATGAGGTAATATAATTAAGTTCAATTCACATTAGTTTTATTGACAAATATTTACAATATGTCATTCTAATTAAATAGTTCCAAGTAATGTCAACTTAGTATTAGATAAATCAGGTTAGTCCACAGGAACTTGGCGGCCACTGGTTGCGCATCACAGTAAACCTGATTGATATTGAAATATACAGTAAATCAGTTCTTGACTAGATTACTCTGTTAAAAGATGGTATTCAAATAATACAAATATTTAGCATTTCGGGTGACATAGCAATGCATTGATTACTTGTATGTTCTTTGTCTATGATGTTTCAATGTTTTCCGCTGAATAAAGCAAAATGAGACATCTCTGAATTTTAACATTGTTAGATTGTATTTGACAGCACAAATAAATATATTACATGTGCCTAGATGCTTTTAAATATTTTAATTAGGAAATATTACATAATATCTTATACAGAAACAAACTGAGCTGGTGGCTGAGTTGTAGCTTAATTTTTACAGACTGCACAAATCATCATCAGTGCAGCAGACATGACTTAAAAGTTCAGTGAGTGATACTTTGTTACATCTAAGGGTGAAGCTGCTGATTCAAAACAAATTATAATAGTTGATAAAAAGTTGAAAGAAAAGTAATTAGAAGCATTAAATGGAGTGTTTAGTTAGTCTGTTCTGGATGTTTTACTTGAGTAGATATTAACTCTGGTCTACAATCAGATATGGTAGGCAATAATGTACCTTAAAGCTGGATACCACCTACTTCATATCAGAAATACAGAGAAGATGCTCGATTCTGTTGTTCTTCGAAAGTCAGAACACTACCTGAGTTTATAAAGAAAAAAAGTCAGTTGCGATTTCAGAGGGAGAACAGTAAGTGTAAAAATCACCTGTTCCCTTCTTTTTACAGTTGTTGCTTTACAGACATGTGATGGATGCATGACGATACCAGAACAGTCTTTGTTAAATTCCTCTATAACTGACACTAAGCAGCTGAAGGGTTTGGCTGGCTGCGACCACTATATTTCAGTGATACTAGATGATGATCCAGGTAAAGACGCCAAATGTTTTTTGGAACGCGAGTCCTTATATCCACTCAATTCCCACTTTAAGAATCTGTTTGTTTTAGCTGTTTTATGCAGGCTGCTGAGATCTGACAGGGCTATGATAGGGCCCTAATCCAGAGCAAAGCTGATTTGCTTAAGGGGGAGGGGGGCTGAGATGGCCTGTGACAAGAAACAATTGCCCCAAGTGAGAGTCTGCCTCTCTCCCACCCTGCTCCATGACAAAGGTGTACTCTCCATGCTAAGTGACAAATCTGGGGAGACAAAGAGCATTAGCAGGGTGATGCTCTGCTTCAGTGCCTCTGATTGTGGCCAACTCAAAGAGAATCTAATATGGATTTTAAAAAAAGGAGAGGGAGAGATTAGAATGAAAGAGAAACAATGAACACCTTCTACCAAGGGGGAATTAGTGGAGGAATTGGATAAGGAGCCGGTGTGCCTCAGTGTGTGTGTATGTGTGTGTGTGTGTGTGTGTGTGTGTGTGTGTGTGTGTGTACGTGTATATGTTTGCATGCTTTGAAATTCCTTTTCCACAAAAAGAACAAAAGGCTTTCCCAGTTCTGTTTATGTATATTTACATGCGAGACACTCCTAAAAATACTAAATGCCTAACAGCTACGTCTCACATCCAAACATGGACATGGAGATGACTTAGTCCCTGGTCATTCTGAAGGTGACCAGAGGAAGTAAAACAGTAGACTGAACTTTAAAGTTGAAATTCATTTGGCCCTCCAGCTAATAAGAAATGAAAAAAGCACAGATTAACACCTGGATGCCAACTGAGACATTCTAAAGAAAATATATTTAAGACACAAGCACAGAAAGAGCTTGCAGGGCCACATTCTTCATTTGAGTATCTGTATTGATGGTGTTTGTTGATTCAAGACAATTTATCAGCCAATTCCAAGAGATACACTAAGTTACTAGTTTGTATAATTAATTGATGCCATTAGTACTATTGATATATGCAGAACTTTGCTCTGATAATGTCTGGTGTCTCCACACCTGGAATTACTGGATTAAAATAAAAGCTCAAAAGCTTAAAAAATAAAATAAAAACCATTCCCACATTGATTTTTACCAAAAGTTAAAACAGAAAAAGTTCCCAGTGTAGCGATTACTCACTGGAGGTTCAAGTTAACGGTTCCAGTTTTTAATAAAGTCTAACACTAGTTCCAACAGTGTCGAATATCAGCCAGTAAATCAGCTTTTTTCTTGTTCCGCACTGTCATTATTATTGGAGCCTTTAAAAATCCACGATCGGTCTCTACTAATTAAAACAAGTGACGCACCTTAGGACACAGTAGGAATATGTCCTCTACCATTTCAACTTCAACACCCATGGGTGAGTCACCTAAAATACTTGACCCCTTCACTCTGGGTGTGGTGCTTCAAGCATGGATTTATATCCAAAACAGAGAGAGCACCATGTTTGGGGATCAGTCTAACTGTTGGTGGTTGGCTTAGCACTGGCATCAGACCACATCACAAGACCCTATTCATTGCCACTTAGCAGAACAGTCGCCTCAGTTTGCCAGTAACTGTGTGTGTGCTTGTCTGTGTATGTGTGTTCATTGCCTAAAATGGTCACACGTAAACACAATCACACATACTCTATATGAGCAGATCTTAAAGATAACGTCAAATAAGTCACTCTACACAAGATTGTAAACCAAGTTCATCACAAATACGCAAAAGCTCTTTTCACCAACACCACCCACGCACATCACATACATCTACCAAGTGACCGACCCGCCTACGCAGCCCCAGCGGGTCAAGCTTGTGGATAAACAGGGGGATTTGCCGGGGCCAGTGTTTTGCGGGCCACAGAGGCCTGTCTCCATCACAAGCAGCCATCTTAAGACGCACTGAGGAAAAATAAATACCTGAGATGGAGATAATAACTGTTCTGCTGTCATCATCCAATCGCACCTCACCTCACGCCAAAACCGTGTCTGGCCACCCATCATCACCACGTAACACATGACACCAAAAACAAGGTGAGATGTGGATGGAGATGGGGAAGAAGGGTCGGATTAGGGCCGACTGAGGCGGAGGGCAGGTGACAGAGTGTGAGGCCATGAAGTGATAGAGGACAACCACAGAGATGACTGATAATGGAAGGTGTAGCAAACAATAAGACAAAATAAAGAGTATTCGAGGGGAAATCGGAACTGTAGTTCTCAGGAAAAACAAGGAAAAACACAACTGGAAAAACAAAGAATGTGAGGAAGAAGCTGTGTCAAATACTTGACTCTAGAAGGTCAATGGTTAAACTTTTTTTTTGTGGATAAATGACAATGTTTAAATGTATTAACTTGTTTGTACTATTATGTCAATTAATACTTGGTGCAGAATTTACAAGATGAAATGCACCACCTTAATCAAACAAGCTGTATGCCAGAATATACCTCCTTCACATCATTCTTCCCTCCATCCTGTCTCCTCCACATCCTTCTTTTACATGCCAGCCTCTCCTCTCCTCTCCTTCCCCTTGCTGCTGGGTCAAGTCTCATTTTACACAAACCCATGAAAAAAACCTGATACAGTAGACAACTCTTCTGAACCTTGCCAGCATGTGTGTTTTCATGTGAATGCGTGTGTGTGTGTGTGTGTGTGTGTGTGTGTGGGTGTGTGTGTATGTATGCTTGTTTGCTGTGTGTCCTTTGGGTCAGGTCGGGAACGGGAAGCAGTAACAAGAGATGTTGGTACAGCCTATTTGCTAGACTGGCACAGGCCTGAACACTGAAAGCTGGCCACCACCGGCCGACTCAGCGACTGCAAGGTTGTACTCTTATACAGTGATGTGATACTGTAAAATACTGATCCAAAACGGCAACAGATGCATGTTTGTCATCTTTTAAGTCATTCATGTGATCTCATATCATGTCTACCATGACATTTTGGCATGACATGGCATGCTTCATCTGAACGAACAATCTTTTCATAATTAAAAGAGGATATACACTGACATCACTTCCCCAACACAACGCACCCCCCTCATTTGGGACTGGAAGGTAAATAAGCTGTAAAATATAGTATGGGAAACTGTAAAACAGAGCAAAACAAATGATTATTTGCTTACATTAAAGGCAGCTGGACTCAACTGTGATCCTTACAGCTTACCAGAGAACCAGTGGTCCATGCACATGGACATGTGGCCAAGAATCAGCTTTCCTGACATTTATATGTACCCGATTTCCATGCCGAGGAAATACGAAGCAAAGCCTGAGGGCATACAAAAGGCTTGACACATGGCTGTACTTTTTCCCACATTCAATAAACTGTGTGAATATACAAAATTTATAACATGCACCAGTACACTTTGAATTAAAGTGTTCTTTCAACAGTAGTGAGTTCTATGCAACTTCTACTCTTAGCCATTAGTTTACTAGCACATGCACTAGCATTGATGCAAAGTGCTATACTGGCATGAATGTGTGAAGGTAACATCAGATGTACAACAGACCAAGTAAGCAAGGTGTTTCCAGGTTTCTCAGCATTCAAACCGAATACTCACACTCCTTAAGTTGGTGATTCTACCACTCAGCAAGCATAACTGCAACGACCACTAACTATAATAATGTAATATCACATAAATACCCCGTTAGACAAAGAACATTCACATTAAGCAATGATGCCTGTTTATGCAACTAAAATGAAAATGCTAAGGCAGGTCTGCACACATTCCCTTAATTTCTTTGAGTAAATGTTACAAGATGAGAATTGAAAGCTTAAATTGCCTAAAGGAAATACATTTAACTCATAATTTAAGTGTTTCACCAAATTTTCTAACTACTCAAAACACAGCAACCTAATCACACTGGTGAGATGCATACACATTGTCAAAACATCACAAGAAGAGCATTAATGACCAAAGTCTGATCCTCAGTTTATAATAGCAACATTTCAAGTCAAAACACACACTAAACCTGGGTTTGGAGGTCTCATGTATGAAGGCCACACAGGTGGGATACAGGATGTTTACCAGGTGACTTGTGTTTTGATGTTTATTTTGGAGTCAAACACTGCACTGTGTGAGACAAAACAAAAACCTGTTCAGGCTGCCTTCGACTCAGTGTGTGTGTACATATTAAAAATGTATCTATGTGTGTCTGCACTAGCGTGAGATGAAGGATGTGAATGGAAGTGTGAGATTATATACCGTTTGTGTCTAAATGCTGTGCGTTGGTGTATATATATAAAAAAAAAATAGACGCTCAGAGTGTGAGTGCGCGTCTGTACATGAGAGTGTGTGTATGTGTGTGTGCAGTGTCTGGTGACATCTGCTGTGTTGTTGGCTGGGACCGGAGCGCAGCAGGCAGCAGGAGCCTCAGACTAAGGAGATGAAAGCCGAGGTCACAACCTGGACCAGTGGGACGAGACACACTCATGCAACACACAAAATACAAAGTCACACATGCAAACATAAAGACCTACACACTAGGAAAAAGCATACAGTCTTATATGTGTATAGCCAACACTCACACTCTCAAAAAAAAAAAAAAACATAAACCTTCACTGCAAGTCATATCACACACACACACACACACACACACACACACACACACCCGTCGAGCATGTGGGAGGCATACGGCAACACAAGGACAAGAGACGAAAGAGTAAACAGGGCAAAGATAAAACGGCAAGGCAGACAAAACAAAAACAAATACGCACTAAACACAAAGACGCACAAAACAAGAGAGCGATAGAAGGAAAAGAAGCTCAACATAGACAGGGGCAACACTTTAATCAGTACAATTAAGAAACACATGCATGTATAATAAAACAAACAGCAAGATAGAAGCTAAGCAGCACGTTTCTGTATGCAAATGTGTTTTAGAAGACACAGTCTGAAAAACATAATAATAATAATAATCATAATACACAGTAGGGGTGTGCACCATACTCTGTGTATTGCAGCTTATTTTGTGTGGCATGTAGTAAATCTAATATTATAAACTACATTTTTTAAAGCCATTAACTTTGGATAGTCCTGCTTCCTTTATTTGCAGACACACAAATAAAGATTGAGTGCAAAAATAAGAATGTTGTCCACGAGTACAAAAATTCTTAGGGTAGTCCACTTTAACTTGGAGGGGTTTTCATAATGTGTTCTGCTGCCACTAAGGAAATAAAGTTATGAAGACTGAAAGTTACAGCTGTCAAACATGAGATAAAAAAAAGGAAAAAGAAAACTGAGCTGAGATAGAAAATTATTGTGAAAGGAAGAACATAGTTCTAAAAAAAAAAACTGAGAGCACTTGCTATGAGTTACACTTTGTTAACCTGCCACTTAAAATAGAGGATAATGTATAAGAAACAGGTCAGTATTTGTCTGTTTCTTCATTTATTCAGATGAATTACACAAGCCATCTATCGTTTACATTAAAAAAAAGGAACAAATCATATACTGCCATGTATTTGTCCAAATCATTCAGCCCTAACACAGGTTTTCTAGACCTGAAAACACTGATAAATGACTATTGCTTTGTTTCATTTATTCATGTGGCATCACTATGACCACAGAGGCAGCTTTATAGAACCACACAAAGACTGAAATACAGAATCCAACCAAAGTCTCTCACATGGACCGTGGTCACCAGAGTCACACACCAACATGACACCTGCACAGAGACATAACGGACACACACTCCTCATGGTGGTGGTAGTAGTTAGTCAGCAGACTAGCCATGTGATGGGGTAGTGCGCTGTGGATTAGGAGCCAGTAAGCCTATTAGGGCGACAGGAGGGACCACCCGGCCTCCACAGCCACCTACAACCTACTAACACACACACACACACAGCACCTAGACACATTAGTGATTGCAGACACACTCGAATGTAGAGCTGTCCAGACACACAAAAGCATATGTTCTCACAAGCAGGAAAGAGATATAAAGCTGACATTTAGCAAGAATTAGCATGATTAACATTTCACATTGTAAGAATCATTTGCAAAATTAAATGCTCTCTTGTTGCAATATAAAGTTACTTTTTTAAAATGTAATAATATAAAGTATTATGGACAAAACTAGAGCACACCATTATAGGTAGATTTGTTTGTGGTGTAGCATATGTTAGTCTCATGAAGATGTGAGGTCAAATTTTAGATTTTAATCCATATTTGGGAGGACATTTTGGCTGGTCCTTAAAAGTTTAAATGGCTTTATGTGGATTGAAACATGGTTTTAGGGTTAGGGTGTGTGTATGTGTGTGCATGTGTGGTGGGTTTGTGTGTACATGTGTGGGTTTGTGTGTTTACATACATAAGGAGCGGTTCAGGCGCGGGGGGTAATCACCAGCATCTGTTGCCTCTCCTCGGGGCGATTAATTAGATTAAATTAATTTGGAAAATGTGTGCAAATGTGTGATCCCATACCAAGCACCCCCTACATCTTTCTCGAGTCACACACAAGCACACACATACACACACACACACACACACACACGTACAACCTTCCAGCTTCACACTGTAAGGATTTTCATCATTTAAAATTAGCACTGTGAGCGCACACTAACAACCCAGCGAATACACGACCCCGTCTTCTCTCACACAATAAATTAGGCCTTTTGAGTTCTCCAAACTATTTAAGAAATGGGAAACGAGCAAAGGTAAAAACTTCGGAGACACACGCATGCACACGAGCAAATTAATCCCAATTTGACGGCCTCGGCACAGGAGAAACTTTAGGGATTTCATACTTCATACCAGCTTTTGTCACCTTTGCGTGAATAGCCGAGGGCTGAAATAATTGTGTTTTTCTTCCCCGAGGCCCAGTCAGCGCTCACAAGCCACTGGCCTACGTAATGTGTTCCAGGCAGCGGGGGGGAGGCAGTATACACACCATAGCTATGGGTACAATGCAGAGAAGAGTGACTTGTGTATGTGTTTGTGTGTCGGGGAGTGTGTGCAAAGGTAATGGAGGTAAGATGGCTTGTGTGTGTGTGTGTGTGTGTGTGTGTGTGTGTGTGTGTGTGTGTGTGTGTGTGTGTGTGTGTGTGTGTGTG
>JAPTYQ010019759.1:0-12042 GCA_029814465.1 Ostorhinchus cyanosoma
AACCCCCTAACCCTCACCCCCTAACCCTCTAACCCCCTAACCCTAACCCCTAACCCTCTAACCCTCTAACCCTAACCCCTAACCCTCTAACCCTAACCCTAAACCCTAAACCTAATCCTAACCCCCTAACCCTAACCCTAACCCCCTAACCCTAACCCCTTTAATCTCTGATTTTTGCTGGAGCATTACGCCACATACAGGCCTGGGATTTGTACGACTTCAGTCTCAGTTGTTTTCAGTGGTTTCGTGTGGATGCTGATATTTCCTAAAATGACTCTGTGCTCATAGATCACTTTTTTGAAAACTACAAAGAAAAAGATCGGCTAGGAAAAGCTGCAGATTCATGTGGACATGGCCTTACTTTAACAATTCTGTTTCCTGTTACATCCATTTTCTTTTTAAGAACAAATGGGGCTAAATATATTTCCTGATGGAAAATAACTACTACTAGGTTTCTGAGCATTTTAGTCTAAATACTGGCCTTGACCTCTGTGGTGAACATACTGAAAGAAACATGTACAATGACAAAATATGATTCAAACTGTTTTTTATTTTGGCTAAGTCTGGCTTTAAGTGGTATAGAAATGACTTTTTGCCACAGGCCAACTGTTGGTTGGCAGTGTTACTTTTTCTGTGGTTTGGTTCATCCTAGTTTTAGATAGAAATTATAGCTTGTGTGATGTCAAAGGAGGGCAGCTCTGAGGAGCAGGGTTTGACTCAGAAGGAACACAGCAGTATCACATTCACTGCAGCACACATGACTGTTATGCTGCATTACATAGTCCGGTTCGGTAGAATATATCTGAGTTGCAGTTAACTCCATCCCATCTCAAAGTAGTCCAGGTGATCCAAGTTGAATTTAAACCACAAACATGGAGATGGTAGATCTAAGTTCCTATTTACTTTGTTACTGAAGAGGCATTTTAACTGTCAACAGTCTAGTGCTCTAATATATGCAAGATGGAAGAGGGAAAATAACAGATGAGCTAATTATACATTGGGCCTGTTTACATGACAGTTTTTATTTCTGTTTAATTCTGAATAAAGGTTAATTCTGGTTTAAAATGACCATGGAAACACCTAATCCCAGTTGAAAATGACAATTCCAAATTAAAATTAATTTCAAATAAAGTCACTGGTTAATTCCACTCTTAATTCCGAATTAACTCATTCCTTGGACATGTAAACGGTTAATTCTGCTTTAACCTTATTCCGGTCATTCTGCGCATGCTCCTTATCTTGTCCTGTCGCGATGACGCACATATTCCTCGCTGCCACAGTGAGCTCTTCTGCTGCAGTCTGTGGTTCGAACATCCTTATCTTCTTCAGACCATTGGAATGAATTAGTTTGTTGATTCGGACGAGCTGCTGCTTCATAATTATTACAAAAATAAATACAAAAATCACACGTAGTATCCAGTCTTCCATGTTGCTGGTTGAAATGAAAAGAAACAGGAAGTGGACGTGATTGTTTTCTTCCGGTAGACATCACGACGTCACATCCGCATTCTGCTCAATGAGAATGCTCTGTACCCCCAGCTCTTAAAGTGGAATTAATTGTAGCATTTCCATGTAAACACAAAGGAAATTGCTTTAATTACGAGTTATTTTATTCAGAATAAATAATTCGGAATTAAAAAACATCATGCAAACGTAGCCATTGTGAAGTTTTTTTTCCCATTGCAAACTTCCATACTGTGCACCACCATTGTTGTGTTGACATCATGTTGTAGTTCGTGGTGAGGTAGGGGTACTTCGATCTGACCCCACTTTGCAAGAAGGACCTCTTTCGATCTGGCCCCACTTTGTAACAAGGACCTCTGGCTTGGAAAGGCGTTCCAATGTATTTTACAGAGTTGGACGTCAGAAAATTCCCGTCTCCCAGGACTCCGGAATGCAGCACATGTTCTTGGATAGGGTTATGCGTAGAAAGCTTCTTTAGCTTGTTTTGTTAACATTACTTTTATCTGATTATACACAGTTGTTTAACATTACGTATGCATTTTATTGACCCAAATAGTGTACCTTACCAGTAGCAGTTGAATTTTAGTAACTAAATATTGTCATGTACCATTCACATTTATATTTTTTACTCTGAAAATACTGTAACCTGCATTTAAGTTGGATTTTGTTGACTATAAATATAAATAAATCTGGATGGCCATGATCAATACGATCAAACAACTGAATGCTGTAGTCTTTCCCTTAATAGTTAAATTTCAAGAATTAACTAGAAATTCTTACATTCTCTGAAAGAAATGTAATCTGTGTGCTGGCCCCTCGCCGGATCGGCAGAGTTGTGGCTGGGTACGACGTAAAAGTGAGAAATAGCTCCTGCTCACTTCGTACGTGCGAGGAATAAAACAATGTAAAGTTTAAAAATGTGTCACGTACAAAGTGGAAGTTAGAGGCAAAAACACAGATGTATCTGTTATAGCGCCACCTAGTGGAATACAGGCAGTTTTTGGTATGGTAGACCTGTGTCCTATTCTATAAGGTCATTTCAATTTCACAGCCTTCAGCATAACAGTTCAGCTGGAATTAATGTTTGTTGTTAATCTTAGAATAAGCCACGCCCACATTTGGCAGACCACACCCACCTTCTAGATATGGTCTCAGAAATGGCCCTTTATCATCCCCACCAACTTTAGTAGAAATGGGTAAAGCCGTTTAAGGGATATACATTTCCACAATTCATAGCGTCCCCTAGTGACTAAAATATGCCAAATTTAGCTCATCCCCTCACAGTCACATGTCAACCATGGATGTGAAATTTGGTGTTGATAGCATTTACTTTGATTGAGATATGCACCAGTTTGCTTTTTTATTAGCTAGCTACAAATGTAGTCATTTATAATTGTAGCATTTTTTAACAGTTTCATGATCTTTTGATAACGTTAGATCAGGTAGAACAGGTTGCTCGTGTCGATGCCCAAGCCCCTAATAATAAATACGATGAACAACGGTCCCTTGTGCTTTGCATTACATGCAGGCACACAGGGAATAAATATGACGAACGACAGTCCCATGTGCTTTGCATCACATCCAAGCACACAGGGAAATAATATAGATTTCCTTTAGATTTTAGCATCTGAATCCTGTAGTTTACCATTGGATTTTAATAAACACTGAATTTTACCGTTATCAGTAGAGCTTTACTGATTAAATAGTGTAGTATGTTAGTTCCAGTTGGATATTTGGACTATTTACAGTAATATCCTATCACCAGGTGGACTTCATTACTTTCCAGCCTAGAAAAACTGACAAAAGTTTTGGTTTGATCAGTTGGTTATTTGAAGTGATATCAAGAACTGATAACAAGAAACAGTAAAGTGAAACTATTGTTCCTCACGCTGTGTACCAATACTCATAGATAGTATAGATACCAGCATAAAGCAACATAGTGAGCTTTGGACAATGTGCTTTGTTCATAAATTCAACTTGATTGGTCTTGAACCATCCATAATCCCCTCAACTAATATTTTCTAGTTTGACAAACAGCCTGCTGTATAAACCCTATTTATACACCACTGGTTAAAATATACCCACACACAACTGGTAATTGCAGCCTTAAAAGTATCTTTTAGAGATGTTTTTTAAGCAGTGGATAAAGACTTTGTGGCCAGATATATCATTTGCTAAACTGAATAGATATAACAGACGTGCTCGCTGATGTCATTTGTTATGATGAAGCTGAAATTGCAAATGCAGCAACTGCTTTATCTCACCTGAATGGATGAAGGAAGTATACGTTATTATCCTTATTCCAATAGTAATCATATAAACAGCCATGCATTTCTGTTCATGGTGAATACGTTGGGGCTGAAAATTTTTTCAGACTGAACCCCACAGTTCAGTCTAAGCTGCCCTAGGTGCAATAATGCTGGAGGAAGTACAGGCACTGAGTCCTATCACCTGTTTCTGGTACTAGGTACCACTCTTGTCTGTACGTATAATTTATATCTACTTTACTTTGTTTGTTCATCACTTTTCATCCGGTGTCCCTTTTTTGCCTCTCCCCTCCGGGGGAGTGGCTACTTTTTCAGTTGTAGCCGCCTGGGACCCAATGACAATGGGATCTGCGGTGACCTATCTGTACCTTGCCCTGTGAACCCAGACCTCCTCCCCCACCCTCACCTATCTGGATGGACCTCCTCACCCCCACCTGTCTCATCTGACTAGATGGACCTCCTCATGTGCCCCCGCCCTACTGCATCCTTACAGACTGGAAATATATCTGTAAATGTTGGTCATCAGTCCTGGTGCATCTACAGTCTGTCCGTCCATGGGAGTGGATCTCTCTTTCACTGTGGTTCTCCTCAGGTTTCTCTTTTCCCTCTGGGTTTTTGGACTTTTTCTTTGCTGAGAAGGAGGGTCTAAGGACGGGGGATGCCCAGGACATTAATGCATCCTTCATCTGCTCTTTATTTGATTGTTGTTTTTTTACATCCAGTTAATTCTGTAAAGCCCTGTGAGATAACCTTGTTGTGATATAAGGCTCTACAAATAAACTGAATTGAACTGAATTGAAAAATAAAAGGACTACAATAGCAATAGATGCAGCAGATGGAGCAAAACCACTTCTTTTCAAAACATCACTCTGCCTCTTGTGCACATTGATTCTGCTGCCAATTCAAGCCATTCCATATTTAGACCATTTATATAGAACAGCATTGATTGAAAGCATAATAGTCTCACTGCCAACTCATCACATATTGATATTTGGTCAGGGTCTCACATTTTTGTTCATACAGAACTCCAAGAGACTAATTTTTCAACACAGAGGGTAGTCTCAATGAAATCCAGCCATTGCCATTGTTACACTTTGGTTCAGTTTAGGCATAAAGGTAATTTGGTTAGGTATAACAGGGGAATCTACATTCAACCAGTTAGTCCACCAGGTCCCTATGTGGAGACAACCCTGGCTTGTGCCCAAATGGACTGTGAAGGGATTCTTCCTGGTTCAGACCTCACACACAAGTTGCCGACAGGTGCCTGGCATATTCAGTCTGGGTTGACTGCCCATTCCGTCTATCTTCTATTGTTATATTTCATGTGAAAAAAAAAGGCATTGAATTGGGCTGAGTACACGTTGATGACTAATGGAAGGAATGACCATGATCCTGTACTTGCCCTTTGTATTATATTGATACTCTTATGTTGTGTTGACATTCATCCAAATCTAAGTCGTTCTCAAAACAAATTCATTGCAAGTTTTACAAACACTAAAAGATTATGTTCTAACTGGGAATGAGTTGAGAATACTCTCAGTACAATTGACCCTCATATATTCTTTCTCTCTGAAACATTCTTTTACAGTAAGTTTGATAGTGATTTGTTTGATGTACCTGGTTACTCCTTTTTAAGACATGACTGGCCTGATAATTACAGCCGGGGTGAGATCCCACTTGACTATACCAACATTTTTACTTCAACTAGACAAGGTTAACACCTTTGACATCTGTGACCTTCACACCTGGATATCTTTTCCAGCTGATCAACAGCAGGCTGTTGTTCTGGATGGATTTATCTCTACATATAAAGCCCTGTTTGCTGGTGTGCCACAAGGTACCATCCCCATTCCCTCCTGCTGTTCCTGATGATGTTCATAGACGACCTTTCTTCACCTCTTGACAATGACCTTCATCTCTTCACTGATGACTCTACTCTATGCCATCATTAAAATCCACAATGCCCAACAAATTATAATGAGGAACTGGAAGAAATATGGAGAACCCCCGTTCCAGGATTGGATGTTGGAAGTGGGAAAAGTAGCGGCATATGAAAGAATGTCATATAGGATGGAGGACAAGACAGAAAAAATATCATTCGAAATGGAACAAATACCTGGAATCGCTAGATGTCAAAGACTAAAAACTAAGAGGGTTAATACTGAAAAGACAATGATTACATACCCTATGTATACATGTGTGTATAGTATGATTAGACACCTTTGTGTTGATATCCAATTTCCACAGAAAGTTTGCAACTGAATTTACAAGCAATTGAGAAGTGATCATCGGATTTGTGAATTAGTTTGAATGCAAGGAAGACTGAGGAAATGATCATCAGGAGAAAATGCAACAAAACACATCCTTTTGTTTTCATCATGGATAAAGACCCAAAGTCAACCAAGTCCATCAGTCTTCTTGAAGTTGTTATCACCAATACTCAAACCTGGACCCCCTATGTCATGAATTTTGCCAGGAAGACTGTAATGCAGCTCTACATACTAAGCCAGTCAAGGGACCTTCTGCCTTTTAAGGCCCGAGTTACCATCTCCAAGACGTCTGACATAAGACCCTTCATGAAGTATTTCATCACCCATTTGGAGTGGACATCACTGCTCTCAATCTCCTAGACTAACTTCAGTGGAAAAGCCTCCACCCCTTGAAAATTGCTGATCCAATCTTAGCTGGGTTCTTCCCCTTAGAGCATCACAGGGCTGTGGCAACACTCTGCACTTTTTATAGTCATTTTTCCTTCAGACCATCTCTGGAGCTATAGGTGCTATTCTTCCTCCAGTGTCTACTAACTCATGAACAACAAGTTTGACTGACTTCAAATCCATACTGTGTAACCCTCCATAGATCTCTCCATCAAACCTCATACATACCATGACACTAATAGAATTGTCTGCCAACCCACATGTTAATGATTATTTATCTAATTCAGTCAAACAAAGTAAAGTAATATATGTAGAAAGTGAAATGTAACTTTAGCGTAATGGGCTGCTTTTCATCAAAAATGATGGCAACATCGCATCCTGCAAAATATTGTGATCTTCTGAACCACTTCATCCTCAAGAGGGTCATGGGGGTGCTGGAGCCTATGCCAGCTACCTATGGGTGAAGACGGGGTACAACCTGGACATGTCACCAGATCATCACAAGACTGATGTATAGAGATCAACAAACATTCACTCTTGCATTCACATTCACACCTATGGGCAAATTTAGCTTAACCAATTAATGCATGTCTTTGGATGATGGGAGGAAACCAGAGAACCCACGCAAACACAGGGAGAACATGGTTAACTCCACAGAGAAAGGTCTTGGAATCAAACCTAGGACCTTCTTGCTTTGAGGTGACAGCGCTAACCACTGCACCACCCCAAAAAGTATTGTTAAAGAAAAAAAAAACATGGGTAGGATTTGTAAGATAGGGTCAGGAGTAATATAGACTCCCAGCTGATTCCTAAAATGGAAATAAAAAAAATAGAACCCAAGGGCTCATAGCCTAGAGGCAGAATGTGACAACCTGGGAGGAAGAACAGGTTTAGTAAAGGCAAAACATTTCTGCCATTTAGTGACATGTACATCTAGGGCTTCAGATAAGGTTACTGAAAAATATGATTGTCATTGGAATTGTTTGTCTCCACATTGCTTTAGGACATGAGGTTCATTTCAGTTTGCACACTACCAGCCACTAGAATGTCCTTCAAAGGCCAACGGATGACTTTTACACTTTGAGGACATTTCAGAGTCTGGTTTTCATGACTTTAACTGTAGTAAAGAAGTTTAATCTGTAATTCTACTTTAACCACACTTCCCATGTGCCTCTGCTGGAGTAAAGAAGGTGTAGATGTGTACCATCTAAACTACGAATGATTTAAGCCATTTTCTGTCTTAGATGGTAGATGCAAGAAACCTTAGACCATATACCTTATATGGGAAATACACACAGCAATGGTTTGTCTAGTCACTTGCCAATTTTACACAGAAATTGTGGAAAAAAGTGAATTGGTGATCCCAGCTTTTTTCCACAATTCACCCATTTCCACAGCCAAGCCAAAGGAGTATCAGAGGTGAGACAGGCTGAACTTTTACACAGCGGACCTGTGTTCCAGAATCAAAAGGGCAGTGAAGCAGCACAGTGGACAGAGGGATGTATAACTTGCGCATCGGAAATATCCCAGGCAAAGTGGGGTTGCTAACCTCTACAGAGTCACCCCTACTTTCACTGTTCCACAAATATTATCGTGGATAGAGTCCTGCACCCGCAGTGCCAACAGATGGTGGATCTGAGCATCTCAGTGCCACATCTGTCTGATTGTGTTGATATGTTTGTTTACTGTACACAGCCTGCGCTGATTTTTAAATCCCCCTGGCGCGGGGGTCACACACACAATATGTCATCAAAATGTCACACGATGGTGGTGGAACAAGAGGTGTTCCTTTTATGTAACGTTCCGGAATCATGACTCCACCTTTATCAGACCTCTGTTACTACCTCCAGAGGCGTGACAGAGGTGGGACCAAATGATCCACCATTTCATTTACACAGATGTTGTTCCGGAATAAAGATGAAATATTCTGGAACAGAAGTGCTGTGGAAAAGGAGATATTCATAAGTCAAATTATTATATATTATGTGCATTTGCAGCTCTCATATTCACTTTTGAAGTGTTGTGTAACCACTGAACATTACACTGTTTGATTTCCTAAAATAGAAAAAAAGCAGTGGATGGCCTCTGATCTCTGCAGTTGCCTCAGTGTGAATGAAGGCCATGTGTACATACATATGTGCTGCCCAGATTGCTGTTTTCAAGCACTGCACACACATGTAAGGAGGTATTTATTAAGCATGCATACCATACACACACATACAGACATAGGCACACACCCCAGCAGATGTGGGGCCCCGGCCATTGAATTCTTCAACATGTGTACAGTATGCTGAAGGGCTTCCACACTTTTGATGCCTTGAATTTTCTGGTTGAACTTATACAAAGGGACAGATGTCAGATTATGTTTTGTCTCTCTCTCTTGTCTTTTTCACACTGGTTACTCTGAAGATGCCAACTGTGATGTTGAGTTTTGTTGTTTTCACTGTTTGTGCCAACTAGTGTCGCATACATCAGGGGTAGGCAACATATAGATTTGGATTAAGTGAAGGTATGACTACACACTGTGCTAAATTATATTAAAGTACTTTGATGTGAATACACAATATAGCAATACAACAGCACAACAAGTGGATACAGCAGAGGTGATTGCTTTAAGACACCAAGGGAAGCTGAACTTCCCCTAGCATTTCAGTAAATTAATGGGTAGAACTGCACTGTTGAATTTCCAAAAAGATACAAATTACATTTACATTAAAATTGCACAAGCATGCACTTACTTTTAAGGCCTGACCAGCTCTATATGTAAAGTGTCATGAGATAACTTCTGTTATGATTTGACACTGTAGAAATAAAATTTGATTTGATTTGATTCTGGTATCAGTAGCCTGCGCTGTTGAATTCCCCATTGATGTTGGGTGGGTTGTCTATGAGGGAGCATTGAGCTGTTTTTTCACTGCAGGGAAGCATGTCAGTCAATGGCTAAATGCATCAAATCGTCCCACCCAAACTCCTCCCACAGATGTTCAGCGTCTCTGGGGGTGAATGGGCCAGTAGGCAGGGCCAGGATGCTGGACTTTGGACATCGGATTGGATGAACTGTTGAACAGAGTAGGTAATAGTCCCGAAAGCTCAACCCGTTTGGACTGACAGCGATGTTGATGATGACTGATGGCTATGTCTAACCCTAACCCTACACTGATGGGCAGGTTTAACCCTAACCCTACACTGATGGTGCTGCCTTACAACTTTTACACTGAGGACATTTCACACAGTGGACTTCCATAAAATTGAATGTAGTAAAAAGAGCTGAATTAGAACTTTTACTTTTACCATGGTCTGTTTTTACACACAAGTATCAGCATGTCTAGAGGAAAGATGCACCACATTGGCCAACTCTGTGTTTTAATCTCAAAGTAAAATATAATCCCAAATTAGATTGTAAGTGTTGATATCATATAAATGTCAGAGAGAGAAGGGAAATCCTGACAAGTCATCATGTGGCCTACAGATGTCAGAATGACACCAGATATGCCTCAGGAATATAGACAAAGGAACTATCAACACCAATTTGTTATATTATAGAAGTGGATAATCATGTTTCCTGGTAGTTTGAACTGATTTTAAATCAGAGAAGGTGAAGTGTAGGGTTAGAGGGTTAGGGCTAGAGGGTTACAGGGTTAGGGTTAGAAGGTCAGGGTTAGGGTCAGAGAGTTAAAGGGTTAGGGCAGGGGTCTGCAACCCTGGTCCTAGAGAGCCGCTATTCTGCATGTTTTAGATGTTTCCCTTTTCCAGCACACCTGGCAGTCATTATCAGGCATCTGCAGAGCTTGATGATAGGCTGATCATTTGAAGCAGGTGTGTAGGAAGAGGGATTCATCTAAAACATGCAAGATAGCGGCTCTCTAGGACCAGGGTTGCAGACCCCTGGGTTAGGGTCAGAGGGTTAGGGTTAGAGAGTTACAGGGTTAGGGTTAGAGGATTGGGGTTAGGGCTAGATGGTTAAAAGGTTAGGGTTAGAAGGTTAAGGTTAGGGTTAGGGTCAGAGAGTTAAAGGGTTATGGGTTAGAGGGTTAGGGTTAGAGGATTAGGGTTAGGGTTAGAGGGTTAAAGGGTTAGGGTTAGAGGGTTAAAGAGTTAGGGTTAGAGGATTACGGTAAGTGGGGGCAGATGTGAGCAGACCTGCACTCATTCTAATGTTGGATCACATGAGACTCAGTGGTAGAGTTCAAACTCATTTATTGGCATCCCATAACCCCAAAGGACAGAGGTGAGCGAGTGTGTGTCTGTGTGTGTGTGTCTGTGTGTGTGTTTGTGTGTGTGCACATGGGTTTTTTTCACTGCATGCACATGTGTGAGCCAACATATGGCCTCAAGGTCCATCCACCCTAACCCCACCACCACCACCACTCATACTGTACACACTGGTGGGACTAACAGGTGCTAAGTAAACCAAGATAAAATGGACGTGCCATAATTACACAATGAGCGGGTGTCAGAGAAAATTGAGAATACAAAGTGTAATCTGTAATTCAGTCCTTATTTTTGAATCAAACAACTGACAACAGTTGTAAAGAGATTTGCAGACTTGGAACTCCACTGACTCACGACAAAAAGAAGTTGGTGCGTAAGACATGTTCCAAAACACCCACCCTCCCAGACTTGCAATTTGTTTGGTTTAGAATACATTGTGCATATTTGACGGTTAGGGTTACAGTGGCCTTCTATTGTGGCCAGCCTAAGGCCCAACCTGTGCAATTATCATGCTATCTAATCAGCATCTGGATCTGCCACACCTGTGAGGTGGATGGATTATCTGGACAAAGGAGAAGTGCTCACTCATACAGATTTAGACAAATTTGTCAACAATATTTCAGAGAAATAGACCTTTAGTGAACATAGAAAAAGTCTTAGATCAGTGGTCCGCAAACTGTGGTACGCGTACCACCAGTGGTACGCAAGTGCTCTCTGGTGGTACATGAGGGAACGTCATTGCTTTCCACGTACAATATTAGGCCCGTGTAACATCGAAATGAGTTTAAAAGCGTGGCTCCAAAGTGGAGAAAAAAAGACTGAGAAAAGAAAAGTTGTGGATCAGGATGGAAAGGAAGAGGATAATGTTTCGAGCAGTGTGGATGAACAACCGAGTACGTCGTCCAGTGCTAATGAATGTTGCAAGGCTGCCGCTGAAATGTCCACGGATTCGGCGAAAAGCTAATTGGGAAGGCATATACAGCTACAGGGTTTCCCCCCGCCAGGCTAAGCGTCACTTGTTTATTTATTTTAAAGACATTTCTACACGTTAGAACTAGCGCTGGGTAAATAAACCGCGAGTAATAGACTCCGTTATCACCGACGTGGAAGTGCGACCAGGTCCCGCAAGCCCCTGGTGAAGAGGGGATGTGTCAGTGGTGAGCGCCGCCCCCCCCCGCTCCGACCGACCTACAACTACAGTACCTGCACGCACCCGTCCGTCCCCCCCCGCATTATGGTGGTATGCAGGGAGCTGAATTGTTTCTCAGGTGGTACGCAGTATAAAAAGTTTGAGGACCACTGGTCTATTCTACACAGTGACTGTGTTTACATCAGTTCAATTACAAAAGTCACTCAATTATTCTATTTTCAAGGTGTGCCCAAATCTGTGCATGCAGCTGTACCTTCTGTGGTACCAACCTCCTAACGTTTGTAAAAACTCG
>JAPTYQ010019900.1:0-12030 GCA_029814465.1 Ostorhinchus cyanosoma
CAGGTAATTTGGCACATACCTGCTCTCAATTACCTGGCCCAGTGCTCTGCGGTGGGGGAAGGGCCGCTGGTCAGATAAGTTGAATGCTAACTCAAGCCTGCCCCCTTCTGGCAGTGGCACTGGGGTGCCACATACCCCTCTCCACAGCTCCAAGCCACCACAGGGAGCGCAGGTCCACAGGCAGTCCTCCCTCCTGGACAGGGCATCAGGATTGCTGTGTAACCTCCCGGCCTGGTGCTCCACCTGAAACTGGAAGTTCTGCAGTTCCCAAAACCAACGGGTTATGCGAGCATTCTTTTCCTTGTTAAGCGACATCCATTTTAAAGGGGCATGATCAGTGACCAAGGTGAACCTTCGGCCCAACAGATAATACTTAAGTTTTTCCATGGCCCACCTTACCGCTAGGTATTCCTTCTCCACAGTTGCATAGTTCCTCTCATGACTCAGCAACTTTCGGCTGATGTAGGTGATTGGATGTTCCTCTCCGTTCTGGAGCTGGGAGAGGACGGCCCCAACACCCACTTCTGATGCGTCAGTCTGTAAGATAAAGGGCTTGGAAAAGTCAGGAGTTATCAGGACGGGCTTCACACAGAGGGCTTCCCGAAGGAGTTCGAAGGCCGCCTCAGCAGCAGTTGTCCACACCACCTGGTGTGGCAGGCTTTTCTTCGTCAGGTCGTGAAGCGGGGCTGCAACAGTGGCAAAATTGGGTATGAACTGCCTGTAATAACCCACCAAACCCAGAAAGGTTCTCACTTGCCTTTTAGTGTGTGGTATAGGCCCGGTAGCGATGGTGTCTACCTTCCTTGCCTGGGGCTTTACGTTCCCTCGTCCAACGGTGTATCCCAGGTAGTCAGCCTCTTCAAATGCCAGCTGGCACTTGGCAGGATTGGCCTTCAGACCCGCCTCTCTGAGGGCTTCCAGGACACTTTCCACCCAGATTAGGTGGTCTTTCCAGGTGCGACTGTGGATGACAACATCGTCCAAGTATGCAGCAGCATACGACTGATGCGGACGGAGGTACCTGTCCATTAGCCCCTGGAAGGTGGCGGGAGCTCCATGTACCCCGAATAGCATGACAGTATCCTGGAACAGTCCCTCTGGGGTCACAAATGGCATTTTCTCCTTAGCCTGGGGAGTTAAAGGTACCTGCCAGTACTCTTTAGTGAGGTCTAAGGTGCTAATTAACCGGGCTGGCCCCAGCCTCTCCAGCAGCTCATCAACCCTGGGCATGGGGTAGGCGTCAAGCCGTGATACTTCATTTAATTTCCGAAAGTCATTCCAAAATCGAAGCGTATTGTCAGGTTTTGGGACCAATACAATGGGACTGGACCAAGAACTATTTGACTCTTCGATCACTCCTAATTCCAACATTTTCCTCACCTCCTCCTTCACTGCTTCTCGTCGGGCTTCAGGTATGCGATACAGCCACAGTCTCACCTTCTTGACTGGCTCAGTCACAATGTCTATGAGCTATGCAGGACGTCCGCCCCGGAAGGTCTGAAAACACGTCACGGTTCCGGTGCAGTAGCTCTGTGAGTTCCTGATTCTGTTGGGGGGACAGATTGGGTCCTCTCACGACTCCTGGCTCAGCTGACGTTGCAACCTGGGCAGATAGGACATGCATGGGAGGGACATTGGGTTCAAACCACCGTTTCAATAAGTTGATGTGGTAATTTTGTTGAGGTCTCCTTCGTCCTGGCTGTTGAACCCTATAATTTACGGGTCCCACACGCTCCACCACTTCATAGGGGCCCTGCCACTTAGCAAGGAACTTGCATTCGTTGGTAGGTATCAACACCATTACCTTGTCTCCTAGTTTGAATTCTCTGACCTGGGCCCCTCTGTTGTACACCTGTGCCTGGGCTAATTGGGCCTGTTGCATGTGTTGTCGATCCAGGGGCCAAACCTGGGACATCCAATGCTGCATCTTCTCCACATGTTCAATGACAGAGCGGTGGGGAGAAGGCTGTTGCTCCCAGGCCTCCTTAGCCAAGTCCAGCAGCCCTCGTGGTCTCCGTCCATATAGTAGCTCAAAAGGAGAGAATCCTGTTGAGCTCTGCGGCACTTCTCAAACTGCGAAGAGTACATAAGGTAATAACTGATCCCAGTTTTTCCCATCCACATCAATTACCTTACGCAACATCTGCTTTAAGGTCTGGTTAAACCTTTCCACTAAGCCGTCGGTCTGTGGGTGATAAACTGAAGTCCTTAATTGTGTTACCTTCAGGTGCCTGCACATTTCCTTTAATGCCCTTGACATAAAGCAGGTCCCTTGGTCTGTTAGGATCTCCTTGGCGATTCCTACCCGGCTGAAGAGCTGGAGAAATTCTCAGGCAATGGCCTTTCCAGTGGCTGCTCGAAGAAGAATGGCCTCGGGGTATCTGGTGGCATAGTCCAGGATCATGAGGAGGTACTTGTGTCCCCGACTGGATTTTGGCAGGAGTCCGACTATGTCCATTGCAATCCTACTGAAAGTCGTTTCAATGATAGGCAATAGTATCAGAGGGTTGCGGTAGTTTACCTTAGGGCTGGATTTCTGACATTCTGCACAGTGTCGACAGTAGCCCTGTACAGCTCTTTTGATCCCTGGCCAGAAGAACCGACTCAGTACCCTTTCGTAGGTCTTCTCAACCCCTAGGTGGGTGTCAAGGATGTGGGAGTGGGCAAGGTAGAGCACCTTTGATATATACAACTTTGGAACCAGCAACTGTTCAGAGATTACATCCTCCACTTTAAGGACAAGGTACAACAGCTTATTGTTGATCAGAAAATGTGGATAGGTAATTTCACTCATCCCTTCTTTGAGCTTCCCCTCCACCACTATGACATCCCTCCAGGCTTGGGCCAGGTTGGGGTCTCGAAGCTGGGAAGTTCTGTACTGGCCGGGGCTGGAGGTGTTGTTCTACTCATCCTGGGGGAACTCAGAGAACACTTCTCTCAGATCATCCTCCTCACTGTTGTGCCCCCGTGGTGTGGGGGTCTCACCAGCTGTCACCGTCACCTCTGACCCTGGGCGTTCTTCCTGGTCTTCGGGGGCCATCTCGGGATCATCAGTGCTGTCTGGTTCCCTTACTGCTATGCAGGCCTGTTGCGCTTTCATGTGCCTCCGGCCTCTGCCCTCTTAGCATCTGGGGGAAGGGCTTGCACACACCGGTCCAGCACCAGACGCTCCAACATTGGGGGACTGTCCCCCTCCATTAACCAACTCCGGGCCAGGCGGTTCAGGTTGGCTACCTGTGCCCTAGCTGGTAGACCTGGGTTATATGCCCATTGGTGATACCTCTGGGCCCTGGCTGGGAGGTTGCACCCATACCGAGCTAGAATAGCAGCTTTGAGGAGTTTGTAGTCCATTGCAGCTTCCCCTGACAGGTCCTGACAGGCTTTCTGTGCTTCTCCGGTCAGAAATGGAATCAGGATGTTTCCCCAGTCTTAGCAGGGCCATTTCTCTCGGTGCACAGTTCTCTCAAATAATTCTAGATACGCCTCAACCTCATCCTCCTGTGTCATCTTGGTCAGGACATCTTTTGGGCTAGCTTTTATGGTTGAGTGCTGGATACCCTTACACAGCTCAGCCACCGCTCCCCCTGCAGAAGAGCATTCACAGCTCCCTCCATTTTCCTCAAAGTAGTAGCTGAACTCAGTAGCGTCGGCTCAAATTGCCCGCATTCTCCACCATATGTGGCACGCTTGGCTCAGGTCGAGGGAGTTCACACAAATAAGAGGTCAGACAGGGTTTCAGGGTTTGTGGTGAGAGATTATAAATTTATTCAAACGTGGGAGGAGGAGGAGGGGGGGTAATCCAACATAAAGTGTCCTCTTCTGGGGTTTCAGGGGCCTTCCTGGCAAAAATAGAAAAAAAGGGAAATTAACTCTTCAGCTTATCACTCAAAAAAGGAAACTAAAGTTTTCAGCGCAAGGCTCTTTAATTAACAAAAATCTTCAGCATTCAGCTCTTTAAACAACAAAAGTCTTCAGCATTCAGCTCTTTAAACAACAAAAATCTTCAGCATTCAGCTCTTTAAATCTCAACAAAAATCTTCGGCATTCAGCTCTTTACAGGGTTTACTCACGAATCCTTTGTTCAGTAGAGGTTGAGAGCTCCTCTTCACTCCCAGTCCTGGAGTCTCTCCCTGTGATGTGGTCCTCTGCTGCTTATAAAGAGCAGCTGCAATTAAGGACATGCCAATCAGGTGCGGCTGCCCCAGTCAGAGAGCAGGTAATTTGGCACATACCTGCTCTCAATTACCTGGCCCAGTGCTCTGCGGTGGGGGAAGGGCCGCTGGTCAGATAGGTTGAATGCTAACTGAAGCCTGCCCCCTTCTGGCAGTGGCACTGGGGTGTCACAATATATACACTGCTCAAAAAAAGAAGAGGAACACTTTGAAAACACATCAGATCTAAACAGGGAAAAATGATCTTGAATATCTTCCCTGATAATAAGTAGGTGATGTATTAGTAACAAAATGATGCCAGTCAGTCCATCTGGGGAGGGAGCTCTGCTGGTCCCAGTTGATCCAGATCTGATCCGACTGCATGCGACCCCCTTCCATTAAAAAACATGATTGATTTCTATAGACATCAATGGCAGCCAGTGACTTAAGCAGAGGCCCTTTGTGGAAAAAGACCCCTTTTCAAAAGTTGTACTGATTTTAACTTTGAGCGGAAGCCTCGCTTGTTTGAGCAATGGGTAGGCAGAAAAAGCAGCAAGGCAGTAAAGTGCTCCTCAGCCTTGCTGTTCCATAGGAAAACAGTTGAAATTGAGTGCCTGGCAGAGAAAAAAATTATCACTGTCTGAACGGGTTCTTACAATACTATTTTGTTTGAATGACTTACACTTGATTAGGTAAAATAACCTCCAATGTCCTGATGTTTTCTTTTCTTAACATCCTCCACTAGAGCCAAACTTGCACTGCCGATTCGAACTATGACAGATGCAGTTTTACATTTTACCGCTTACACAACCAATGGTCACTAACGAATACACAACCATAATAACATACAGGAAGGTGAGCCAATCACAAATCAAGGTGTTGTCTGTCTCCACCAATAGGCTCATTTTTGATGGACCAGTGATGTACAGCAGCACTGATCTCTAAATAATACGTTTCAACATTATCACATAGATGCTCTATCCACTTTATTTTTATAGCACATTTAAACAAGAATGTTTCCAAAGTGCTCTACAATAAATATATAAAATACATAAAATGACAACAATGCTAAAAAAAAAAAGTAAATTCAAATAGTTAAAAGAAATAAAATCAATACAAAAAAATAAGACACCGAGGACCAAACAACTCATGTGGAGGTAAAAGCCAAAGAATAATGAGTCCTAATTGAAATTCTTAAACTGAGTCCTAATTAAACTTGTTAAACTGACTCATAATTAAAGTTCTTAAATTGAGTCCTGAATAAAGTTATTAAATTGAGCCCTAATTAAAGTTCTCAAACTGAGTCCTAATTAAAGTTCTTCAACTGAGTCCTAATTAAGATTCCTCAAACTGAGTCATAATTAAAGTTCTCAAACTGAGTCCTAATTAAAGTTCTTCAACTGAGTCCTAATTAATATTCCTCAAACTGAGTCATAATTAAAGTTCTCAAACTGAGTCATAATTAAAGTTCTTCAAACTGCATTCTAATTAAAGTTCAAAAACATTCAACATATCTTTTAACATGTCATTTACTAAGGCACGGAAGACAGCAGGAACGTTAGTGAGGCCAAAAGGCATCACCAAGTATTCATAATAACCGCTGGGGATATTGAAGGCAGTCTTCCACTCGTCCCCCTCCCTTATCCTCAGACTTTGTCTGGTTTCCCTGTTTTTCTGTCGTTTCCTGTTTTATTTTGTCAGTCTTCCTTCTGTGTCGTGTCTGGTGTATTTACTTCCTGTTTCCGGATTACCCCACCTGTGTGATTACCGTTCCCTGCCCTGATTAGGTTCACCTGTGTCCCTTCTCCCATTTATATAAGCCCTGTGTCTTCCCCTTGTCCAGTGTCAGATTATAATTGTTCTGTTCCTGCTGTCACCCTAGTTTGTGTTTTTGCCCATCCTGGATTTCGTCTGATTCCTAAACTCGTCTGTCTGCCCGTCTCCTGGTAAACCTGTCTGTTGTCCTGACCTTCCCTGCTTGTTGTTTCCGCTCCCGCCCTTATCCATATCACCTCTCCTACCTCACTGGATTACTTTAATAGACACTTTACCGCATCCTGTTTTTGTGTGTGTGTGTTTGTCAGGTTCAAATCACCTAGACTCAGTAACAAACACAAGAACATGCAGGAGTCAAGAATTTCTTGCTAGCAAGTAGAGCAGTTGACAAGGCACTGTCTCATACAGTCCTCCAACCAACTCTGAGAGTGCCTTGGCTGCTTCCCTCTTTTATTGGTTTAGGGTTCCCTAGTTACATGGGGGGTGGTTAGTCTGAAGGTTTACATGTAAATCACATTTATTAGTGGTCAGCACATGTGTTATCTCTTCCTTCGAATGTCAGTCTTCCTTCCTGAGAATGTCAGGTCCGGCCTTATCTCCCTAACATCTGCATGTCCTCTTAGTGAACTCCTGTTTCACCCAAGATGCAGTCAGCCTCCCCCAAGGTAGTTCTCATTTCTGCCAGACAAACAACTTTCCCCTGCTGGGATACAACACAATAACTTCACAATAAGGCATGAATATGATAACTTATTTACAATTACTCTAACAGTGTTGCATTTGGGTCCAGATCTCTCCGCCTGACACAAATGGTAGGCATTATGCAGGTCCAACTTGGTGAACACCTTAGCTCCATGCAGGAGTTCAAAAGCCAAGGATATCAGGGGCAAAGGATACCGGTTGTAAACCGTGATGTCATTCAATCCCCAGTAATCTATACAGGGTCAAAGAGTCTGATCCTTTTTATCCACAAAGAAAAACCCTGCGCCAGCAGGGGAGGATGAAGGATGGATTAATCCTGCCTGTACTTTTTCATAGCCACAGTTTCTGGGCCGGACAGAGAAACAAGCCTTCCCTTGGGCGGACCGGTACCTGGACGGAGCTCGATAGCACAGTCATAAGGTTGGTGAGGTGGAAGAGCAGTAGCACGAGCCTTATTAAAGACTTGCTTAAAATCATGGTAACACAGATACCTTATCCAGGGCTGTAAAATCCATCTCCTATCCTTCTGGGATGCAGACAGGTGCCACCATCATCTGAGGTGGAATGGCAGGTCGACTTCTGTCTACCCCATACCACAGCATGGGGAGCAGTTATCACTCCAGGCCAGGACATCCCCAGTGTTCCAGTCAATATGAGGGTTGTACAGCTTAAGCCAGGGGTGCCCTAGAATGACTGAATGGGAGTCAGACTGATAGACAAGAAAACTGTTTCCCTGACAACCTTTCTGAAAAGATCAAAGAGTGACAGGTTGAGTGCAGTGAGTCACTCTACAAATGAGGTGGCCGTCCAAGGTATGTGGCTCTAGCGGGTACTGGATAGGTGACTGGAGGGGATTCAACCTCTTGGTGAAGTTACAGTCCATCAGGTTGGCATCAGAATTGGAATCTATCAGGACTGGGTCCTGCAAAGATATGGAATCAGAACAAAGACAAACTACCGGCTGCCGAGGAGAACAGGTGGAAACCGCAACCATGCGATTTAACCATTCACTTTCACCAGGAGCTGACTTGGTCTTGAGTGGACAGTTACTGAGTAGTCAATTACTCTATGCCCTGCCTGCCCACAGAAAAGACAGAGTCCCTCAGATAATCGACGTTGATGTTCTTCAGCTGATAATCTCATCCGTCCAATCTGCATGGCCTCCTCCTTAGATGAGCTAACAGACTCTGTGACAGGGAACGGAAGCCATTCCTTTGGGCTGCCATGCTGATATTTGATCAGAAACCCGGATGGCCACAGTGATGATGTCTTCTAGGGTCTTAAGCTCTTGACGGAGTGCCATCTCATGGCCAATATTATTACTCAGTCTGTTCTGAAAGGCTGTAACAAGTGCCGGATCATTCCAACCGGATTCTATGGCCAAAGACCAAAACTCAGTGACAAACTGGCATATAGGGTGCCTTCTCTGTCGTAGCCTCATCAGCTGTTCCCCTGCTTGTTGACCCTGTATGGGGTAATCATAGTAAATCTTCTTAAATTCAGTGACAAGACTTTGAAAGGAGCTTGTGACAGGAGAAACCTCTTCAAAAAGGGTGATAAAATAGCTCAATGGTAGGCCCTCCAACAGACAAGCTACGGATGCTATCTTTGACGATTCATGAGAAAAACACCGCGGCTGTGAATCAAAAATCAGCTGGATCTGTGTGGAAAAAACTTCGACAGGTGTCTGGGTTATCGGTATACTTGCAGGGTGGAGGGATATGGGGTTCCTCTGAGGCCCTCATGGATTGAGTGGCACCCGCAGCCTCCTGCGGGGGAAGGGTTGGGAATGCCTGTGTACTAGAGAGCTGCATCACCTGATTCAAAACATGTGTCATCTTGTCCAACAACATATGAAGCATCTGCTCATGACCTCCCAGGCATTGCCCCTGAGTACAGACTTCCTCCCTGATCCGCTCTAGGTCTGCTGGGTTCATTTTATGGCCAGTTCATTCTGTAATGACCCAAATACGTAGGCTGAACCCAAATGCAAGACCAAGGGACAGATGTAACATACAAAAATGTTTATTCACAATAATATGTATCAAACACTCGTGACAAAAACAAGAGTCAAGGGAATCCACTGGGAGCTCTGGTTCTGGACTCTTCACAAAAGCCCCTCTCAGTGCCGAGAAACTGGCTTCACAGCCTGATCCAGCGAAACATGTCAGTTGACCAACTAGGAGAGCGCAGAGGCACATCGAAATCCAAAACAGGTCTTAACACGGGTAAGCAGTCCGACAGGCAAACAAACATCAGGAATAAGGCTAGCTCAAGTACCATACAGTCAGGCAAAAAGGTTATCAACATAGTAAATCTGAAGGAGGCAGAGGCACCAACAAGGGAAAGGCAAAAATCAGGAAATGATCAACAAACCGGGTCAAAGGCAGGCAGACAGACATACAGGATTCAAAAACGCTGGTAGGTAGAGTGAAGAATACGAACTTAAACTAAGTCATAATTAACGTTTGATGGTAGAAGTACTCCGACTCCCATATTCTCACTGGTATGTACATAAAATATTCTTGATACCTTAAAAATATAATTTGTTACTGAAATACTCATTTCTTTTAGTGAAATAAGAAAAACTAAAACCAAATTAAGGGTTGGATTTTTAAGCAATTATTTTGGTATGTCCAACTCAAATAACTGGGAAAGAATTACTACTTACTCTACTATGGATGCTGCTCGCTCCTTCTTCAAGGTGACTTTCAGCCAGATTATTCACAAACATGCTCCATTTGAAAAATTGCAGATCAAGGATCACTTCAGCTCCTGGTTTTCTCATGACTTAGCCACATTAATCCACCAGAAGAACGCCTTATGTTGCTGGCTGCTACTAATCTCATTCAGCTACAGAGTCTACTCAGGCTTCAAGGAAACCATAAACACTAGGATGACAACATTTTCCTCTGTAAACCCAAAACTAAACCTTTTTGGACATGAACAGTCCATTGTGTATTCAATCTGCATGAGAAACGGAGTATAAACAGTGAAAAACAAATCTGTCACATCTCTATATGTGGACTAGTATTCTTTCTCTGACCCCTGACCTAGCTTTGCACTCTGCTCTCCTAATCACTCATCACCCCTAGATGTGAGCACAGTTGCAGCTCATTAAGTGGGGAGTATATATTCACCACTCCAGTCTGTGTTCCTTGCTTGATTGTTCCTCTACCTTGTGTGAGACTTCCCAGTGTTTACCTGTCTTCTACTCCGATCCTGAACCTGACCTGCTCTGCCTTCTGCCTGAACCTTTGCCTGTCTGACAATGTCTGCTCGTCTGATCCCTGGATCATACCTGCCTGTTCTGTCTCCTTGTCTGCTCTTCAGTTACCCACCTGCCTTCTTTCCCTTGACCACGTCCCCTGTCTCCGTCTTGGATCTACCCGGTTCTCCTGGCTTTGACCCTCGCCTGTCCTCGCCTCCCCTTGTTCATGCCTCTCATTGGACTCTGATTAACTGTGGCTGTTAAGCATAACATGGTATGGTTCTGTGTTTCCCCTCACGATAGTGAGTTTTGGCATATAAGTGCTCATCGGACAATTGAAGAGAAAGGACTCATTGAACTGTTTCAATGACTGAGCTTCGAACTACATGAAGACTTCTAAATTAAGTTAATCTGTCTGTGGCCTGCATCTGGCTCCGTACTGCACTGATTACAAAATCAGACAGATCCTCTCATCAATGTCAAAGAGCATGCCTCAAAGATCCGATTTTTTTCTCATACTACTTGCTGGCGATATTCAATTGAATCTGGGCCCACCTGTGATAACCCACATAATAAACAACACCACCACTTCAGGACAAATAATAATAATGGATTAGATTTCTATAGCGCTTTTCAAGTCATCCAAAGCGCTTTACATTATTGATCCATTATTCATTCGCACTCACATTCTCCCTCTGGTGGTGGTAAACTACATCTGTAGCCACAGCTTCCCTGAAGCAGGCTGACGGAAGCGTGGCTGCCAATTCACGCCTACAGCCCCTCCGACCACCACAGAACATTCATACGCATTCATACACCAGTGTGAGTGGCACTGGAGGCAAGGAGGGTGAAGTGTTTTGCCCAAGGACACAACAGACTGACTTGGACAGAGCCGGATTCGAACCGCCAACCCTTCAGTTATTGGACGACCCGCTCTACCTCCTGAGCCATGGCCACCCCAAGGATCCCTACCGGGTGGACTGGATCTCTGGTTGACAACAAGGAGGGTGCTCATGCGTCCCCTGGGCTTGGATGTGGATCCCTTGGGCTTTGAGCTTCACCTCAGCTGGAACCCCGAATGTGCTGCTGGGGCTTGCGTTGGAGACCAGTGTGACGCAATTACTGGCATGAGCAGCACAGTGATGTGTTGGGCCTGGATCTTGTCTCACGGATAGAGTGAGGCAGGTGGTGCGGGTGAGCGGTAGATGACAGAGACGCAAGGTGAGCTGTGCCCCGCTAGTGTGGGCTGCACTCCCGAGGGTGGAACAGCCAAGCTGTACACACACGAATTGGAAAGGCCTAGTGTGAGGGGCGCACTGACTGGGAAGGGAGACTCAACAAAGCTGAAATGAGGTCCACCTACTTTCTCTGTGACTGCGCAGAAACAATAAGAATACCTCTTCTTTCAGAATGTTAATCGTGCCAAAGTGATATGGGACTTCATGTCAAGCTGAGGGGGATCCAAGGTGGTCATTTGAATATAAGAAGTATTATCTCAAAAAGGGACCAACCTTACACACTGTTGACTGAGTCAAACTTAGACTATCTGTGTCTAAGGGGAACCTGGCTATACTGCACTGATAAATATCCTGGGCTACGTCTGCTACAGAAAGGACAGATCATCTGGCGGGGGTGGGGGTGGGGATTTCTCATCTACATTAAAGACACCATCAAGTGTAATAAATACAACTGAACAACTCTCTTGAAGGACTTGCTCTGAATGTATTATTATCTCGTCAATCTAATTTTAATATCGTCATTTTATATACCATTATCCACCATCACACAATGTCTCCTTTTACAATGATCTGCAAAACTTAATGAAAATCCTCGACCACCTGCCTGGGACGATTTTCTACGGGGACTTCGATATAAACTGGTCAGATGAGAAAAATAAACAGACATTGAAAACCATCATGACTATGACCATGACCATGGTGTCATTAACCTTGAAGCCTGTGAGGGACGGACAATGCCTGTGAGGGACGGATACCTGTGATGTAGAATCTGTGCGACGGCGAGGCGGCAGATTGAAACAAATTGTTCATGTATTTAAAAGTACTGTAAAAATACAGGAGGAGCTAGAGCCTTTAGTTACCAAGCTCCTGTTTTCTGGAATCAGCTTCCAGCTAATATTAAAGAGGCCGACACAGTCTCTACATTTAAGATTAGACTGAAAACGTTCTTATT
>JAPTYQ010019954.1:0-12027 GCA_029814465.1 Ostorhinchus cyanosoma
TCTAATCCACACATGTGGCTTTAAAACTAAATCTACGTCTCATTCCAGGTTTGGTGTGGAACCTATGGTGTCCACTGGAGTTACACGCAGAACCTGCCCAGTTAAACATATAAATTTACAACCGCGGTCATTTTTGTGAAACACTGCATTGAGTAATTAGTTCAAATCTTAAAATGTACCTGTGAGAAGATATTTAATAAATATAGTGCGTAATGCTCGTGTCCTTTTGACCGTCTTAAATGTGGATTTTTGTATTAAAAATTATGTCAAATATTTATTTTATTTACCTGAAAAATAGTTTCTCTTTTATCTCAGTATTCATTTTTTTTAAATAGACCCAAAGTGCTTCCAAACTTGCTTCAGAACATTTGTTTACATCTGGTTTGAATTTTTAGCCTCATGTCCAGTTTCAGAGAAGAACCCAAACACAAAAACTGTCAGATATGCAGGACGTGTTGAGTCTTCTCAGTCTGCATGGGTATTGTAGTCATGTTTGTGTTCCTCTGTGTGTGTGGAAATATTTCTCTTGATCGAGGGTCACATGGATAGATGTTTGTATGTAAAAAAAAAACATATCTGTATTTGTGTCTAAGATCTCAGTGGATTCTAAAGCGATAAAACCATCTTATAGGAGAAGCTGTTCCAGATCCTACAGTTGGACACTTGGTGCAGGTGGAGCATTCGATATATTACATATGTTAGAAAAAAGCAAATGAAGAAATGTTTAAAACTAAGAGCTTTTCTGCAGTTGTGGAAGCAAAGTAAGCCTCAAGAGATTCCTGACTTTTACTGACTGCCGGTGAATTCAGTCAGTATAAAAGCAGAGCGAGAACAGACTGTTACTGCGGATCCCGACGTGTTATTTGGACAACGTTACAGACGAAAATAGGCAATTAACAAAGGAAGTGAGACAGACTATTAAAGCCCTTCAGAGAAACCGTAAATATGACCAAGTTGTCAGTGAATTCATTTTCCTCCAACATCAAAAGGAAGCTGGAAACCGACAGGAAGAGGTCCAGCAGACCCGTGAGCCTCAGCCACTGTTGCTATGGAGACGTAAGGAACCGGCCACTGTCATGGATCTGACTGTGGCTTTTGATGTACTCATTTGGAACTAACAGCCACATACTTATACATAACCTCTTCTGTTATAGGGGCCTCTTTTTTTTGCACTTTTCTTAGTCTGGTTCATTTCTTTGTGTATTTGGACCCTAATAGTTCAGACAGCTGCTGCAAAGCTATCATTCCAGCAAAAAAAAAAAAAAAAATCGAGTAGATTTCTACAACCTGTTTCAATTCCTGCTTAATTTGTTATGTTTTATAACTAGTTACATCATGACATTTGCACATATAAAGGTCAAGACTTCCGACAAACATTTCTCAGAGTTGGATATAATTGTTTATCAGCAGCAGCGTTTAGAGTAAAAACTAAAAATATGTCCAAACTACAAACCAATTTCCTAATATGTTAAGTTGTTGGTTGTATTAACGAACACAAGTGGCTGAATGGGACAGAGCAGCACAGTCAACAACCTGGAGGGGGCGGGGCCTGCAGTGTCTCCTGTGCATTTAAAGGGCCAGCGCTCCAAACCACCTTTCTGGTGTCATTCCTCAGAAATAGGGTCTTAGATGGACCTGTGGAGTTGAATGAATGAAGAATTCAGACCCAAGCAGAGCATTTACAGTTTATGGAGACCACAGGAAAATGTTTAAAGATGCATAATTCCATTCCAAAGCAAAACATTACTCCTTTAAGGCCTAAAGGACTGATACTTAAAACTAAAACTAAAAAATACTGTCACACAGTATGGCAGTAAGAACAAATAAAGCTGAGAACAGTAATAAAAAATGCTCCTGAAGGGATGACTCTGGTAAGCTGTTTTGTTCACACTCATCTATGCTGAACACAGTAGCAAAAATAAAATGCCCACATTATCCTACAGGCAGAGGGGCGTCTCATTCATGCTGACTCGACGGATGGAAGCGTCCAAACATCATTCCAACCATGTTTCATTGGTTTTGTCAAAGAAATGTTGAGGATTTTTTTCCAAAACATGAACTAAAATCAAAACCAACCCAGTATCTGGCATGTGAAACGCTGCTGACAGCACACGGTAACCCTATACGAAAGGTCCAGAGACGGGTTTCCATTTTCTTCACTGTTACACTGTCACCACAATCTGATCAATTCTACAGTCATCAGGTGATCACAGCCGCTACCGTAGCTTCACGTGTTGGGCATGTTGTGTGTCGCTGTTGCCCATCTGCTTCAGGGCTGGATGAGCAGTGCAATGTGAGATGCCCTAGCGCACACTAATGTTGTACAGCGGTGTTACATGCATATTTGTAGCCCACCTAGTAGTTTGAATGAACGTTACCATTCTCCTCTCGCCACAGGACGAGTTTGCTGACAGTATGTTTTTAACCACAGTGGTGAGTCATGGGCCAAAATCAGATTCTCCAAATGACCAACACATTTGTTTTCTGTTAACATAATCACTCGTGTCATACGTATATTAAATAATATGCCAGTCAGTTTTGTTAAGAATCAACATACCATAATTGGACGAAAATGTTGAACTCTTCTTGTGGGATTCTCATTCAACACAAGTATTCATATCTTGTTCTTTTCACAGACGTAGTCAACGTTCTGACATGTGACCCGACATTAGCGATTATAAACAACTACACCCACAATCTCTGCTGCAGCTGATGCTTTCTCTGACCTTTCATTATAAATGTGTCTTTGCAAACAGCTCAGATAGTTTGGCATGAACTGGCAGGTTCAGAGGCGAATATTAAACGCTCAAAATGAGACATTAATGCAGGTTATTCAAAATGTAAATACTCTAAGTGGAAGTCTCTTCAATGAACTAATGGCAAAGTCCTTGAGCCTGTTCCTAGGTGTGATTTACACATACTGTAATCCCACATACTTTAAATATCATATTTAACATCAAACATCTCACCCACTTTAAATGAAACCCGTCACACTGTTTTGTTCCAAATCAGTGTCAGAAAAAGGCTGTTGGTTAAACACAGAGTGGAAAGTGTCTAGTGTTTGATGAGATGAGAAAACGCAACTTTCTCCAAACCTTCCATATTTGATTATACAAACACATGGTTAACATACAATAATTACAATTATAGAGGATTCTAAATATGTTTTGCCATTTTGCAGTAATTTTTCCCAAAAAAAGTCCTGCTGCAGTGTCCGCACCAAAATACAACAGAAATGCAAAGATAGAAATTGGTAAAATAACTATTGTGTTAATGAGTGACACAAAACCCCTTCATACCCAAAGACCCATGGTTATTTGTTCTTTGGCTTTAGTGTTAAAAAAAAAAAAAAAGGTAGAATTGACAATGTCTGGGTCAAAATTGCATTCATAAATTTACATTTAAGGGCTGTAGCTCATGATGGAAAAATCATATATCACTTAATCATATGTATAAAAACCACAAATTCCATATGTTTCTACTCAAACAGTGTTGAAAAATTATTACTGAGTTTGAAAGAATTTTAATGTGTTTAGGGACAAAAGAAAAACATGACGGTGTTAGACAAGTTCATCACTTTTAGTGGGTTTACCCATGAATAAAAAAGGGACAACAGTTATTAAATTAAACTGTGGTTGATGGATTCATGTATTAATGTTCAGTGTTAAATAAAAAACGCACACAGAAGCACAACTGTAGAAAACAGACAGCTCAGGGGTCGTAAAACTACTGCTGGTGGTTTGTTAAACAGGTCAAGAGGTCACAGGTTTGGATCCGACCACAGCCAGAGACCAACTCGGTCTGGAGTCAGTGTTCATTCACGTCTACAGAAACACACCAGTGTTATTCTGATTTACAGCCCATTCATTTGTGTTTACACAGAGCTAACATTTCTGTAATTTTTCATGCGCACCACATCCTATTCAGTGTTTTCTCAACAGTGCATAAAGTAACACAGTGGAAAATCACCCTAAATTAAAATAAATAAGTGAATATGATGAACAGGTTTGTTAGGGAGGATAAATTCAGGGATTATTCTTTGCCTTTGGAGGCTTTTCTTGTCAGTGGGCTTCAGAAGACTGACACTACCAGAGGTGTAACAGAACACATAATCCACCAAATTGAAAACACTCAATTTAAGTGCACTTGAGCACTTGATAGGAATAAAACAAAATGACAAAACTAAATTAAAGTGGCTGGCTTTACTTTGATGAAGTACCTTGACTTTAAGCTGGAGTGCAAAAATAAATGAAGCTATAAATGCTTTTTTATGAAGGTAGGAAATCAAGCCAAATGGAAAATGTTATGTGGTGTTGAAATATTTATATCCTATGCCTTCTTATACAAAATCCACAATTACAAAATGTATCTGGTATGCACGTGTTTCTAAATCATCTTTAAAGTGTAAATATCCAGCTATACACCTGTCTGTTCAGGCATACGAGTGTTTATCTCTTAACGAACCTGTCAGAACTCATATATCCAAGAATGCTGCCAACATTTACAACATCAGCACTGAACTACTCAAAGCACGTTGCCACTGTAGATAATCTACATTACGCAGGTCCGCTTCTTCATTTCGGTATGTTCAGTATGCGCTTTTCTGCTGAGCGGAAATAACATTAACTTTCTCTTCCCGTACTGGGCTTGAAAAGAATGTGTTTACAGTGGGTTTACGAGCGGGTCGAGACACTTTCTCTGTTTGTTTCTCAACAGAGCTGGAGAGCGGAGGCAGAGGAGGGTGGAGGTGCAGTGGATGGGGGCTACAGTCGGGCCTGATGGCAGGAGACCAGAACACAGTGAGCTCTAATCGGGTCCTCTAGGAGCCACCGGGGTGCCACAGTTCACTAGGAGACACTGAAAAGGTGTGGATGTGAAATGAAGATTAGGATTTAGGGTACATACACGTTTGGAGTGACAATGAAGTGAAAGATCTGCACCAGAGTTTTCATGTGTGGAAATATGAGACAAAAATCAGACAACCAACATATGGCTTTTATAATTCAGTGTAAAAAAAATGCTCTTAGATTAATGAAAATGAAACTATTTTCTATAAAAATAATGTATGTATTATGAATTAAAGGGTTGAAAAAATATGACAATTATTGAGTGGTTAGTAATTTTATTTTAAGGTTCAAGCTGATGAAATACAAAAAATTTAAAAGCAAACTATAATTTTTTTTTTTTACAATATTCCACAATATTATGCACCCAAGTCCCAATTCACCCCTTGGCCCCTCCCCCTTACCCCTCCCCCTCCATTTTGCGCAGACACATGAACGGGTAGTGTTGTCCCGATTTTTTTACCAGACAAAGGGGAGGGGCTAAGGCGGAGGTCTGTATAGCTCGGGAAATGGAGCTTTTCCAGGACCACACTACGATTGGAGGGGGAGGAGAAATGTTCGAATTATTGGTAAAATGGAGGTAAACAGCAAAAACGTGCAGCGGTGTGATGAAAAAAAATGTACGGATTTTCTTCGTAAACAACTTAATCATTTGATCGACCGTTTAATGCCGTTTCAGTGTGTTCTAGATCACATTTCTGTGGTTTATAGTTGATAGATGCAAAAAGATGCATAAAGCCCATGGAACACAGACGGTTACAGCTGCTGACAACGTGGAGAATACTGAAGGAAATAAAGTTTTCACATCTGTTAATAGGATTGATGACTGATGAGGACGAAACAGATCTGGAAGCGTTGAACCATTTCATAGAAGAATGTCTCAACCCCTAAACCTCACAGCTCCGTTTCAAGAGCAAGGGGTAGGGGTAAGGGGGAGGGGCCACAGGATGAATTGGGATTGGGCCTTGATAGGAAGGACCTCTCTCGGTGGTTTAGACCATCTGACAAAACATTGAACCGTCTAAAAACAATTACTATTTCAAAAAGAGAATCACAACTATTCGCAAACTAGTCAATTCATCATCACTGTGTGCGTCACTGTCTAATTCAGGTCACAGCGGAACACAGGGTCCATACGTCAAAAACTAAATTGTCCCACATCTGTCCTGGGGTCAGTTCATACTGCCACATGTAAAATTACTGAAGCTTCACGCATTCACATGTACTGGTTCTGTCCCTGTCTAGGGAAATACTCAACAGAGGTACTTCATACTTTAACCAAGATCCTAAATATTCATTTGGATTCGAACCCTCTGTTTGGGGTCTGATGATCACGTGACTTTACCATCATCTAAGAGACGAGTCCTGCACTGGAAAAAAAATAAAATCTAAATCTGACCAAGTGGATTTTTCTCATTTCTAATCCAAATATCTCATCACACTTAAAATCAGACAGAATCACCTAAAGAGGAACTTTTCAGTGAAATATAAGAACTGATTTATAGACAATAGATCTGGAAAATCTGATTTAAAGAAAAATCTGTCCTTATATCTCAATTACAAGTTACTGTTTAGGTGAATCTGTCTTATTTTAAGTGTGATGAGATATTTGGACTAGAAATGAGAAAAATACACTTGTTCTAGTTCTCTGAACTACAGTTGTGTATTGTTCGGTGCCATTTTGTGCATCATTTGCAAGAAAAATGTAATTTAAAAAACTATGGTTAAAAAAACAGAAAGCTATTTCCGTAGAAAATCAGGTGGTCTAAAAATTATTTCCCCAAACTGTATAAATGTCTTACAGATTACACACAAGGATGTATCCATGTAAAGCAACACCACTACAAAGACGCCAAATATTCATAAGTAAAATATCATTTGAATAACATTTTCTTTTGTTAGGTAAAACTCCCTCAATATGGTAAGCACATTTTACTTGGCAAAGTCTCATAAATCAGAATAAAGATGCAGCCGCTGAAAAAACAAGCAAACATGGAAAACCAGACTTCAAATTCTTCAGATGAGAAGTTGTGCAATTTGTCTCATATAAAATAAGGAAAACAGTCTTGTTCCTCTGCTGGGATATTATGCAAACCAATGTTTTTGGTTGTTACTCTTGGAATTTGGTATTAAGACAAAGTTTTATTTTGTTAAAATTCAGTTACTTTTCTAATAACATGATAGACAGGATTATTTTTCTTTAAAAAACAAATGAAACTCATTTCCCAGAAACAAGCCTTTTTTGAAAATGTTTTTTGTAATGTTATTAGATATATTTTACCTCCAGTGGGCATAATTTAAAAAGTTTTAGTTTGTCCTTGAAGGTTGAACGTCCACTCGGTGCCGACATCCAGGAAAAGGTCTATTTCATAAAGGCAGACCCTGACCCACACTTAGATCTGACAAACAGACTTCAGTCAGTACATTTAATGGATCTGATGCTGAAAGTTCTTTAGCTGTTGACTATCTGTAATTTGCTTTGCATTATGGGTAAATTAAGGCCTTTTCAAACAAACAAAAAAATGTCGTCAGTCCAAACCCCTCAGTGAAGTTTATTCAAGCAGAAATCTTTTACTTCCAAGACAAAATCTAAAAGTTTTAAGATATTTTATTTGGAAGAAGGAATCAATAATTCCGCTTAATTTTTAGTACAATATAATTAGTATTTTGTACTTTATAACTCTTGAATCGGGTTCAACACTGACAGCAGGTTACTTTATAAAAATGTTCTCCAATTTTTTCTTCAGCATTATTAAACCACAAAGTATGAGGCATGTTTTCTTCCTTGTTGTCGGTGACTGTTACCATGGTAACAAAGGTCTTAGCTGAATGATCGCCTCAGGGTCGTCTGGCAAGACTGTTTTTGTGAAACTGTAACTTGAATCAGATCATTTAAAAGCAGAGATGAGACGAGTAGTCACGACGGGAGATAGAAACTGGATGCAGGTTTCAGTCCAATATGTCGTATTCTGTCCATTAAATATTCTGTAAAAGTCAGATTTATCCTAAACTCAGGTTAATACCTAAAACTGGGAAATGAATACTGTTGAAGTCAGTTACATGGAAAGTTTATTTTCTGTAAGAATGAGTGATGAGTTCTTCAGTATTTGGCCACTTGGTTGTTAAATCATTGAACTCTGGCACAAGAACCTAAATGTAGAAATAAAAAAAACTATCCCATTATATCCATTTTGTAGTTTCTATAAAAAAAAAGCAATGATAGGATCATTTTAGCTGTTGTTTCATGTCAGTGATGTTAACGTATTTTCAAAACGCAGACTTTTACTCGTATCAAACTAGACTTTACCATTTAGTCTGGAGGTGAGTGACAGTTAAAAATATTCTTTCAAGGAATATGTGATTCAATGATATGCTAATTATATACAGCCTACGTCATGTCGAAGTCTCTACAAATAAAAAAATGTTGGGTGCCAGACAGGAGAATGGTTATAGTTCACTTTGATCTGTCAAATTTCTAATTAATCAATCAATTAATTAATTAATTAATTAATTCGGAGAGAAAAACCCCAACTTCTCACTTCATTGCTACAAAAATTATATCAAACACCACCACAAAATTAAGGTTTCTTACTTTTCTTATTTTAAATCAATAATTCAGAATCATCAACATAATCATCATCAAAACATTTCAGAATGTTCATCAACTCAGTAAACGATAAATTAAACAGACATTAAATTAAACTTAGGTAGTAAGTCCCAGTAAACCAAAGTTCTTAGAACACGTCTTTCCGGGGATGATGGGAAGTAAAGAGATGAGTTCAGTTCAGTTCACAGGGTTGAGAATGTATGTGTGTGAAAGGAGGAACAAATGAATGGGGTCCAGTTCTGAGCAGGCTGGAGGTTAGGGGCATATATGTGTTTGTTTTTGGGGGGGGGGGGATATCTTCACGCCAGACATGGGGAGAAGCCCCTGGAGCTTTTGGTAGAAAACAGAACTTACCTGCCTGTAGGTGTCGTCCGACCCGGAGAGAGAGCAGCCGCTGAGTCCGAGCAGGATCAGGTCCAGCTGCTCAGGGTTCAGTGTCTCCTCCAGAGTCCTGGATCCACAACAGTCCATTTTCACACTCTTCATTTAAGGTTACATTGTTTTCATTCTTCCTTTCCTTTTCACCTTCACTTGTCCCGTCGATCTGACCTCCCTCCAGTCTCTCCTTTGTTTGAATTTCCCTCCACACAGAACGCTCAGGTGTGTCTCATTTGTCACTTCCCCTCCCCCTCCTTTCCAGTGATGTCATTTCCTGTTTCCTGCTGCACCTATCAATCAATAACACTGGAGAACACAGTTGTTGTACAGATAGGTCTGACAGCTGTTTTTAACAAATTTGTGGGTGCGGAATCCAAAACTGATCTCAGTTTTTCTCTATCACATCAACTTTTTGAACTGTAGGATCCCCCTTTCTTAAAAAATATGAAAAATACTGTACTTGACAGATAGGTGTTTTATAAAAATGTTCAAATATTGACATACAATGAAATATGAAACAAACAGGCATGACTGCAGTGTTTATTTAACACTATTCTGTTTTTCCAAAGGCTCTGGCTCCTGTAATTCCAGTCGTATTATATTAGTAATGACCTATTGCAGCTGCACACACCTCTCACTGCACTGACTCAGTTGTGACTGAACAAACAAATGTCCTCGTAGCTGTAGATGAGTCCAATCGTAATCCGCTGGAAAGTCTGAGTACAGCTGATCAGTGAATTCTGCTGATCTGGAGGGTAAAAGCTGTGGAGAAAAAACTGGACATGCTAGAAAAAAACTGACTGTAATTTTAGAATCAATATGCCAATTTTAGTTTTACTCAGCATACAAATCTATCTCTACAGATTTTTTTTCAAATCGTGCCCCAGTGTAACTACAAATTTAACTGCTTAACATAAACATACTTTATCTGGAGTAATTCTTGTTCAGAATGTCTTTGTTGTGTGTCATGTTCACCCTCCTCCATGTTTGTTTATTTTACTTTCGTGCTAATTTCCTGCCTGATTCTGTGGCATCTGGTAAAATGTCAAGTGTCCAAATGACAAAAATATTTCCGCAAAGAGTGTCATTTGCAACATAATATAAATGGTACAGCACCATCTGAAACAATACACACAATATATAACATTGCATTGCACAGCCCTAACGTGAACTGGGTGTTTATATGAAACTGGGTTTATTTTAGTATCTGTCATTTTTCCAGCTTTTTAGACCCAACAATTAAAGGTAAATGTAGACATATTTCCCCCAGGATGGACCTAATGATGACCTCAGATAAATGCAAAACAATTATAGTCTTGTTCTGAGCCATCCCAAAATTAATTACTTTATAATCAAATAGTGGGGCCAAAAATAGGCCCCAAATATGGACAGTTAAATGTCCCTAGGTGTCAGTGCATTAGATCTGGACCACATGGCTTGAAATGGTCTTATATACCGTTATAAATAAAGACACTGTTAAATTGGATGATCCTAGTGGTTTTTCTAATCCACAAATGCAGGTTTTTCATTTTATTTATTTATTTGTTTGTTTGTTTGTTTGTTTGTTTGTTTGTTTGTTTGTTTGTTTGTTTGTTTGTTTGTTTAGCAGGGACAGTACACATTATTGAAAAATTCTGTAAATGTACCAGTATTAACAAAAAAGCTATTTTTTTAACTGCTGTTCCTAGGTTAGAAATAAAGTAGCAGCATTCATAAAATTAGAAACAGTTAAAAAATTAAGGCTACACCCACACAATACATAGCATTAGTTCACATGTACTGTATACCCAGTTAAGCTTTAAGCGTTAGTACAAACACCTGGAGAGACGTTGGTGCATGGGGAGGTGGTCATGAAGCACAAAACAGAGAAAACTTGATCCCAGTGAAGATGAATGTGAACAGTTGATCTGGTTACAAGCAGCTCTTATTAGTGAGATGCAGGAGTGCAGATTATCCAGACACACTGGAGAAAACATGCACCGTGCATCAAGAGACCTGCAGGGTTCTAGTGTGTGCAATGCTGATTTGAGTTCAGTCTAGAAGGTGTTCTACGTGGGGAGTGGTCTGCTGTTCCAAATTATAGCGCCCCTAACTAAGAGAACAGCCTGTCCAAAGGTGGTCTGTCTACAGAGCACTTCACAGTCTGCTCTGACCACAGACCCAGTGGTTCTGCCAGGAGCAGAGTTCAGTTTTATGAATATGAAATGAAGTTTCAGGAAGCTCAGGCTCATTCCATGTTTTGTATGTAATCCATCGTGTCCACTTGCGTTACATGCAGAACCTGCCCAGTTACACGCATATAAATCAGGAATGATTTTGCAACAGCGATCATTTTTGTGAAACACTCTGCCTTGTATAATTAGCTCAATGAGAGAATAAAAACATATTTTTAAAAGTAGTAGTGTGTAATTTTCGTGTCCTTTTGACCGTCTTACATGTGGATTTTTGTATTAAAAATAATGTAAAATTATACAAAAATGTGTTTGATCTGAAAAATAGTTTGTCTTTTATCTCAGTAAGTATTTATTTTTCAAATGGACCCAAACTTGCTTCATAACATTCGTCTACATCTGGTTTGAATTTTTTTTTTCATAGAAGAACCAAACTGTGCTTCATTTATCTTTTTGTATCAGTTTCATCAGCTTTGTGCATCACATCAAACACAAAAACAGAAAAGCTAAGAAATCAGCATATATTAATGTAGTCATATATTATTCCTAAAGGGAAACAGGAAACACATTCTGTCACCAAGTCGCCAAAGTCCAGTGAATTCATTAAAAGGATTAAATAATTATATGGACTAAAGTATTTGGACAGGTTAACTTCAGGTGTTTCTTTTTAACATTCAACTTTAAGGAAATATTGATGTTCATAAATTATATGTAGAAAACTATTGGCTACAGCTCATAAGACATCCTGTTCATGTTGATTTAAGATATAAACATGAATATTTCCTTCAAGTTTAATGAGTGATTTTTCCTCCTAAGTGAGATGTAAAGAAAGTAGGTGGTTAGTTGTGGTAGAAAATTATTATTTACAGTCAGAGAATGAAAAATATTTTAGAAATTTAGAGGTAGAGCATTTAAAGAAAAAAAACAAAGCATAAAAACAACAAAATCGATGTTGAGAGAAATTAAGTAAAAATCATCTCTAATGTGTTTTGGAAACAAAGAACAATTTTAACAAAATAATGATGAT
>JAPTYQ010019960.1:0-12027 GCA_029814465.1 Ostorhinchus cyanosoma
CAAATGTGGGGGCGGAGCTAGTTAGAGACGCAACCAATGAAGAAGGAATTCAAACAGGTTGGAGAAATCCACTGGATGACTTTAGCCACGTGTGCGACGTTCCCCTCACAGGATCGATAAGCCCCGCCCACTGCTGTCAGGACGCGTCAAACCCTGCCCTGCTCATTGAAATGACATGCAGCCTCTGTGCTGGTTCTGACCTTTGACCTCTGCACAGCTGGAGTGCATTTGAATCAATGATCAGAACAGGGTCAGTCTGTGACATGATGGAGTTGAACTGTCATTTAGAACAGTCAGCTGTGTGTTCAGGACACGTCAACTCATGTGGAAAGTCTGCTTCTAATGTTAGGAACCAACACACACTTTACTTCTCACTCAGGGAAAACAATCAGATAAGACAACTTATATATATATATAAATACTGCACATTTACAGAAATGTTCAGTAAGATAAGAATCAGCAAAATTAAAAAAAAAAAAAAAGATTCAGACAAAAAAAGGCAGAAAATATTCAAAAGTGAAAGATTAAATATTAAGATATAAATCTGCTATTTATAGCCATAATTATATAAGTTTAGATTTAAATATTATTTACATGCAGATGGTGTGATGAGGGGGGGGTACTGTGAACATATTAGTCTGCACATGTGTATTTATTCCATGTGTGTCTTTGAATTTACACACATTTGAATCTATAAAATGTTTAATTCATATGTTAGTGAACTGGAACTGATGTCAGTGAACACATGGACATAAACCACCAAGGACCAAAACCAAGACCTGGACCAAAACCAAGACCTGGACCAAAACCAAGACCAGGACCAAAACCAAGACCAGGACCAAAACCAAGACCTGGACCAAAACCAAGACCAGGACCAAAACCAAGACCTGGACCAAAACCAAGACCAGGACCAAAACCGGTCCACTGTGATTAACCTGAATTCAGGTTCCACATTCAGATCTGATCAGACCAAACAAAGAGTTTAGAAAAACGGATGTTCTTGTCGATACTGCTGTCCACACTGAAAACAAATGATTTTTTTGGTGTATATTTATTCATTTAACTGTCGCAATTTAGATTTTCTAATTCTAAGTAAGGAAGCTTTTGTTATCGTTTAACAGAAAAAAAAATCTGTATCGCCTCCAAAAAATCCATATCGGTAGATCACTAGAAAAAAGAACATATCGGCCAACGCAAAAGGTCGATACAGATACCAGGAAAACAAACATAAATATCGGACCGATATATCAGCTGGTCAATATATCGTCTATGATTATTCTGGTCTAAACAGTCTGGATCTGCGTCCACACATAAGGGCTCAGTTTGTGTTTAACCCAGGTCTGACCCATGCCAGTTCTGTGTTTAACCCAGGTCTGACCCATGCCAGTTCTGTGTTTAACCCAGGTCTGACCCGTGGCAGTTCTGTGTTTAACCCAGGTCTGACCCGTGCCAGTTCTGTGTTTAACCCAGGTCTGACCCGTGCCAGTTCTGTGTTTAACCCAGGTCTGACCCGTGCCAGTTCAGTGTTTAACCCAGGTCTGACCCGTGCCAGTTCAGCGTTTAACCCAGGTCTGACCCGTGCCAGTTCAGTGTTTAACCCAGGTCTGACCCGTGCCAGTTCCATGCCAGTGTTCACACGCTCCTGGAGGAAGTGCGACAGATATCAGTTCCAGTATCGGGGCCGCTGCCGTTCTGTCAGCTGGAAACAATGAGCTCTGGTCAGTGTTAAACTGTGTGTGACTCCAGTGTTTTTCCCACTGGTGAAAAGAGCGGATCTGATATGAACATGCCCCCCCCCCCAGCCTGAGGATGTCCCGACCACAGGGAACCTCAAGGTGGCTTTGCTGATAAACTGTCACTGAAAACCTCTTATCCTCTGAGCCTTGGGGGGGGGGGGGTTATTAAACTACAGCCCTTTTCATCCATGTGGACGAACACACACCTCAGAACAGCTCAAACTTCTCCCATCACCATTTATTAACTGATGTAGTTACAAATAAATAAACAAAAATGGAATTTATCCAATGAACACTCGATTCCAAAAATATTCGACCGTTGCAGCTTTAATGTAGACGAACATCTACAGAAGAAAAAAGTCTGATTTAAAGACAGTTCATCTTTTACTTCACAAAATGAGCCACGAACTGAACTAAAATGGAGAAAAGAATTTAAAAAGACAGAAAAGAGTTAAATAATAAAAAACTAAATCAACAAAATGAACACAAGCAAATGAGAAAAATGTACAAAATAATAAATAACAGAGAAAATAAGCAACAAACTGAATAAAACTGAAACCCTGAACAGTTCAACTCCATCAGTGACAGCGGATGGAAACACTGGCTTTAAGACGCATTGAACTGGAAAACTGACTGGTTTGAAACTTTTCTGTGTTTTTGATAAGAATTAGCCTCAAATTTATTCTGAGCTTTAACGAACATCTGCATGATCAGTGAATTAAAAATAGGAAAAAAACAGATTTTCACTGGAAAAACAACAGGCAGCTGCAGGATGGGAGGGGCTATTCTGAGCTTTTGGCGCCATCTACTGGACAAACAATCCTCAGGTACACGACCATATATGGAGCCGGAGAACCCTGGGGTTTCTGTTCTAACAGGATCTGGGAGAAAAATAATCCAGACTAACAGCAGAATGTAGCTGATATTATGGGATGCATATCAGTGCATTGGTTCGTTTGGGTTCAGTTCTTCTCTCTGACTCAGACATGATTAAAGGATGTTCGGTGATGCACTGGAAAGCCCTTTAACAGACTTTAATCCGCTTTTTATTGGCACTTTATTACAGTGCATTTTTAAATAATATATTCAATATCTATGGTAACTTTTTAAGGGGGGGGGGTTATTGCTTTTTATTATTTTCCTCTTTTTAGTATTTGGAATATTTTATCAGTATTCGTGGATTGCTACTGAAAACCTGGGACCTAAGAAACATGTTTCGTTTCTGTGAATTCTGGAACGACAAATACATTCTGAATCTGAATCTGAACTGAATTTATATCAACATTGATTTTTATTTGATTTATTTTTGTATCCGTGCCTATGACTTTAAATGTTCTAGCTCTAACTTTGGGACTGTAAATAAGAACCAACATGTGTTCAGTATGTTCTTGGTCCTGCAGCTGTGAAACCCGTGGGTCACTTTTACCTTTCTTGACCTGGACGGGAACGTCAGGAGGTTGTTCCAACTTCAGCGTTTGTACGAGGGCCTCCGGAGTAATTTTAGTGCCGGCAAAGATTCCAGTGGGGAAGGAGCTCTGAACCTGTGGAGGTCAAGCAGAGAACACGCCTGTACAGTTCAACGAGTCAGGTTTAAGAGGGTGAAGAACTCTGCTGTTGATAGTTTGTCTATACCTACCATGAGTAACTCACACACTAATCTGATTTTCTAAACCCTAACTATTCTAATACTTATGGTTTTTCCATGGCTGTAGGTTTTCATTTAAAACTGCAACACATTTTCAGCTGATGTACTCTTGTTTTATTCAGTTTTACTGTTCATTTATGTGCAAAAAGGGTCAGTGTATATTTTGCTAATTGGATTTTCTTTTCAGAAACAAAAAACACTAGTGGTTCATTCATTTTTGCTTTAAAATAGAATTAAAATAGAATTTCAAGCTGTTTTTCTTTTTCAGTGACAGAACAGGTACACCAAAAAAAGGACTGATTTTCATTTTTTCTTTCAAATAGCAAAAATAAAAGTTATGACCTGACAGAAATGGAAAAACAGACCAAAATGCATGTTTGTTTTTCATTTTCTGTGACCAGACGTCATTTTCAAGGAAAGAGCATTAATGCCTCGGTCAAAACTGGTTCTTACGAATGATGGGTTTGTATGAAATCTGGACATCGTAGACACAAATGTCGACAAACTCCAGATTTTGTACAAACTGGAAGATTTGTATAAACCCATCCTTCAAAAGCATTTTGTGACAGCGGCATTAACACTTTTTCCTTGAAAATTAAAACATCCAGTCACAGACAATGAAAACACAAAAAACAGGTGTTTTTGATACGTTTTTCCCATTTCTGTCAAGGAGTAACTTTCTTTTTTATTATTAGAAGGAGAAATGAAAACAAATCTGTTTTGACACCGAAAAAGAAAAATATTTAATTCTTTCATTTTAAAACGAAAATCAATAAACCACTATTCAGTTTCAGGTTCACAATTTAGAATATATTTCAGATTGGCCTGAAGTATGTTAGAGGACAAGGGCCACTGGAGGAAAAAAAAAAAAGAAATTTAAGGTCCAATATATTTTTTAAATTATTATTCTGAGAAAAAAGTCAGAATTCTTACTTTTCCTCAGAACAATAAGAAAAAATAATCTTGTTTCCCCAATGACCCTAATCCTCTTCTGTACCGAAAGACAAAGACTGAACTAGTGGATTATTTGGCTGAATTTGAAGACACTTGATTAAAACCACTTAACTTCTGCTGCCTTCACGCCCATTTGGACCTTCACAGGCTCCCTAGTTACCATGGAAACAGTCATCTTCTACATCACTGAGCAAAACCCATGAAGGTTCATAAATGACAGAAGACGGAGTCAGGGTTTATGTTCAGTTTCGAATAGATTTTACTGAAAAAGTCACTTTTTCTTCCATTTTTCTGTTTCTGATATAATTACAGTTGAATTTACTCTCAGCTTTAAGGAACATTTACATAAAAGTGCCAGATTTCCAGTGAAAAATGCTAAATTCAGAGGCTGATAAATTAAATCCAGGTAGGTATTTTTCCATACAGATATATTGGACCCTAAGATTTATTGTTTTTTTTCCAGTGGCCCTAACCCTCTTCTGAACCTAAAGACAAAAACGGAACTAGAGGATTATTTGACTAAATTTTAGGCACTTGATTAAAACCGATTAACTTCTGCTGCCTTCACGTACTATGGGAAACACTAGTAAAGAACTCGTAAATTGCACATGAACGCCACCTCATGTTGTATTTTCCACTGAAGAACTGGGGAAATATTTGATCCACGAGATGAAAATGAGCTTCGACTTGTTCACATGGGATTCACCCCGAATGACAATGATGCTTGATGTAACTTTGTGCTGCCGTTAGCTGATAATTTCACATATTTATAGCAAACAATACACAACTAAAATGTACAAAAGAAAATGCTTTCCAAAACCGTTTTACCTAAGTAGCAAGCCAAAATAAATTGTGTCAGCACTTGAACACAACGCACCCGTAATTCTGAATTGACAAATGTAAATATTCATCTTCCCGATAGCACCTGAAGGCAGCACAAATGCTAACTTTTGTTGCTAACTCGTCCATTGTCTCGGTACTTTGTGTTCATTTTATTGACTCGTCATATCGTACCTGTTCCGTAGATTTCAGGGCGTCCTCCTTCTTCTTGTCCACAGGTGGAGGGTGGACTTTGTGGACCTCCAGAACCGGAGGCTGTTGGAGCTTTACCGCCTCCTGGTGAAGCTTCTGCCGGACATGTTTAATTTTACCGACCATGTTAGCTGCCAAACTGGAAATATATTAGACCGAATTCACACAGTTCCACTAACACGGCCAGGTTTCAGCTCCTTGTGTTAACAGCGTGTGTCCACATGCGTCAAGACACGAAAACCAGCCGTGAGCGGAAATGGAATTGTTTACGTTCCGTGTGATGAGCGTTTGAAAGTGTCGTAAAAGCGGGAGAAAAATCCTTTAAACTCTGCTCGTCGTCGTCCAGTAACTGACACTTTACATTCATTTAGGTCTTACCTTTATGTTGTATTCCTACTTAGAGTTTCTATAATTAAAACACCTAACCATAATTTGTTAATTTAGATTTTATTATGAAAACGACCAGATAAGCTTCTATGCTAGGTAACGTTTAACTTGACCATTAGCATAGCTGGTGTTCCGGGATAAGTGTCCGGAGGAAAGCGGTGTTTAAACAAAAGTTCCGCATCGTCGTTTTCATTTAACTATTTCAGTTTAAGTATTTCCATTTTATGCTATTTTATTATTATTAGTAGTAGTAGTAGTAGTAGTAGTAATGGTATTTTTTTGTTCCTTCTTTTTTATTAGAAAGTTTTATTAATAATTCTTAAAATGCAATCTAAAAACAAATAAAAACACACTTTCACCTGATACATTGATAGAATAGCTCTATGAAAGAAGACAAACAAAAAGAAAATAAATCAACAACACTCAGGGGTCTGGTACCCATTACATTTAAACTCATGACATAATTTAATTGTTTGGATTTTTTCCCCCCAAATTTTCAATGTTGTTCCAGTTTGTTTTGAGATCTGTTATTCTGAATTTGTAGAATGAGGTTTATTTCACTTTGTTTTTGCCAAATCGTTTGGTGTACTATTTTACTAATATTATAAGTGTTACTGTGTGGCACATTCCAATTCCACTGTTATATATATATATATATATATATATAGAGAGAGAGAGAGAGAGAGAGAGAGAGAGAGAGAGAGAGAGAGAGAGAGAGAGAGAGAGAGAGAGAGAGTCCTTAGAGGTTTGTTTGTTTTTTTACTTATTCAGATTTTTTTTGTCTTGTACATTATATTGTATTACATGTTTTCCTGCACTTTACTCTGTTGCTGCCTTGATCATTGACTTTCTCCATTGTGTGATCAATAAAGTCTAATGTCATCTATTTTTAGTAGTAGTCGTGTTTCTCATGCATCAAAGGCCAAGATATGAAGACCTGTTCCTTTCAGGACAGGTTCCAAATATTTTAACACACAGTAAATGTCTGTGTTACAATTCTTTCGCTCCACCTTCATGCCCCAGAGGAGTTTACTATCTGTACATACCCTTTATCTATTATTGGTTTTTCTTCCATTATGACCTCCTGTTCATATGACCAACAGGTGAACATGCTTTCAGTCCATGACAGGGTACAGATGGAACCCAGGGTCCTGATTCTCTGCAAAAACAAATGAAGTATATCTGAGGTGGATAAGGAGCTTTAGCCGTTTAGTATTTATTTTATTTTATTTTATTTTATTTTCTGTGGATCAGGTGGAAAGCAGACAAATCTATAACTGTGCATATGCATCTACTTTAGAGGCTCCCTAGTTACCATGGAAACACTGTCATCTTCAACATCACTGAGCCAAACCCATGAAGGTTCATAAATGACAGAAGGCGGAGTCAGGGTTTATGTTTAGTTTCAAATAAGATTTTGCTGAAAAAGTCACTTTTTCTTCTATTTTCTCTGTTTCTGATATAATAACAGTTGAATTTACTCTCAGCTTTAATGAACATTTACATAAAAGTGCCCGATTTCCAGTGAAAAATGTTAAATTCAGAGGCTGATAAATTAAATCCCTGTAGGTATTTTTTTTCCTCACAGTTACAAGTAAAATAAAATCTGATATTTTCTGAAGCAACACAGTTTTATCTGAGGTTCAATGTGCAGATTTAGTTTGTTTTTAAGGTTTTAGTCTGTAAATTCAGTTCTAAGTTCACACAGAATCTATTCAATTTAATAAAATTCACAAGAAATGCATAAATCGGACTCTTTTTTTTAAGCTGGAACTGCACTTTGTAAACTGTTTAATCCCTGCGGATCCACTAATCCTATCAATACATGTCAATAATTGGTGTAAAATACAGTTCTTCATCTGTTCAGGGTCATTCAGATATGTTCAGAGGCTCCGTAGTTACCATGGAAACACCCACATTAGTCCCACAATCAAGTCCAAACAACAGCATTGTTTAAAGTGATATCATATTTATTTGCGGTTTACTGTGGCAAACGAATATGAGGCGTCTACAATAAAAAATACAAGCAATATACGTGAACAACTGAACAGTGCGCTGTGTTAATGCTGTACATGGGTGTCAGAATATACAAAAATAAACATATCAAAACAGGATTACACAAATGGGGAGTATGTACATGTATAGGACAGCAGATGACACAAGACTAGAGGCAGGGTACAAAAAAAGGTGGTTTTCAGCCGGTCGAAGGAGGAAATCCTGTTATTTAAGCACATCGGGGCTCATTTTTACCGTCTAAACCAACACGTGTATGCCTTTTATCACCAGAGGTTTGCGCTTCTTTCTTCCCGCAGCATTTCCACCTTTTGTGTCCGAGTTCCATTTCAATCCAAGCGAAAACTGAGGGTGAAATGTGCGTGAAGTGCTGTTTGTTTTACGAAAAATACTGACGGAGAGGGATCGAAACGTCGAAACGTGGCACATTCTTCTCTTCAACACAATATTTCAGCAAAACTGACGCGATTATACACGAAAGACGAAGGCGATGCACACGCACTACAGCGAACAACACAAATGCAAACATGCACGACCGAAAGGAGCCCGATGATCAACCACGGAAGATTTGGCGGAGCGTTAATTCACTTCAAATAAATGTTAAATACTATTTCTACATTTGGATACAACCCAGTACCTGTTTATTTGGGAAAACGGAGACAGATGTTTACTCCAGTGGCGTGATCCTAATGTGCACAAACAAGGAGGAGGGGGGGATGCTGGTTCCATCCTTCGACAGGAGGTGAATGTGACGATAACCTAGAAAAAAAAGAAAAAACAGCAGCAGCGGCACAGGTGAGGTTCAGCAGAACTACGCAAACCTGGTCAAAGACAACACCACCGACAAAGAGGATTTTAGAAAATGGAAACACTGATGCACTCTGGGAAAGATCTGAAGAACATACGGCCTTAAGTCTGCATTTGTGCAGCGACAAGAGAACCAGGAAAAATGATACAGAAAATTAAGGTTCAATACAGATTTTATTATTATTATTATTATTAGGAGAAAAAAGACAGAATTCACACTTTTTTTGCTCAGAATTCTGACTTTAATCTCAGAACAATAATAATAAAAAAAATACATTCAAAACAGAACTAATAAAATAAAATAATAAAGTCAGAATCCTGTGATTAAAGTCTGAATTCCGACAAAAAAGTCAGAATTCAGACTTTTGTCTCAGAACTATAATAATAATAATAATAATAATAATGATAATAAGAATAAATACAGTTAGTTTCCTTTTCTTTGCAGCACATAAATCCTCAGATAACACAGATCCATTCAACGTGGTCAAACTAAATTTGTCGGCGCTTGTAAAGGAGTGGGAGGAAGTATAACTTATAGACTCCACCCCTTTTTACAAACTAATATTTAAATTAATTGCGCTTCCTTTGCTTTAACACACTTTTTTTCTCTATATTTTGATTGGACCTTAATTCATTTTTTTCCAGGGGCCCTAATCCTCTTCTGTAGAAGGATAATCAGTTTCAGCAGACAAATAAATAAAAAGGAAAAAAGGCTGAAACTGTTCCTCTTCATTGTGTTTTTAAATGTTTCTAAACTGTATGAACTAACATGAGTCTGACTTCAGTCTGTGAATCTGTTGGTAATTGGATTTTCTTTTCAGAAACCAAATAAAAACTAGTGCTTCATTGATTCTCGTTCGGATGGAAACGTTGGCTTCAAAAGGCACGTTTTCTTTGTTATTTAACATCATCAGCCTCAACTTTAATCTGCGCTTTAACGAACAGCGACACAATCACTGAATTAAATACAGGAAAATGCATGATTTTTGCAAAATACAGAGGATAATATGAAAATAAATGGTGGTAAATGATAACAGAAAGGTTAAATGTAGAGTAAAGTTCTTTTGGGAGGGGCCACTAAAGGGTCAGCGGGTCTTTGGGGGTTGGACGTACCTTGCTGCATGCAGCTCATGGGCAGAGTGAACTGGCCCACAAAGTCATTCTTGGATGTTTTGTCGTAATCTTCGACCACGAAGCGAATCATGGCCAGTTCAGGAGTGTGGACGGTGAAGCGCAGGGTGTCGTACCACACAGGGTTGAATCCTGCTCAAAGGCACAAAAAAAGACAAACATGAAGAAAGAGCGCCAGCGGAATTTCACCCACTGGCTCTGCGTCCAACCAACCCCAGGGGAAGGCGGGAGGACAAGGAGACACTTTTTGGGTTCATTTAAGAGGTTTTTTATGGTTTGGTTTTTTTTGCTAATTCAAGGGTTTTTTTGCTTTTTTTTTTTTGCTTAATTCAATTGTTTTGTTTAATTCAAGATTTTGTTTTTATAAGGAAAAAAAATCTTGAATTAAACAAAGAAAATCTAGAATTAAGCTACAACAAAAAAAAAATTTAATTAAGAAAAACAAATCTTGAATTCTGCCAAAAAAAAAAATTGTTTAATTAAGAAAAAAAAAAGACAAAAAGAAAAAAACATTCTTGAATTAAGCTAAAAATCTTGGTAAAATTTAGATTTTTTCCAGTGAATGACTTCTATCAGTGACCAATAGGAACTCGACTGACATCTGGAAGCATTTACACCATATGAACCCTCTGAACATGGACCATTAGAAGGAAAGGAACTGGTTTTCTATAAAAAATGTCCAAACTTCAGAAATCTAAACTTCTGAGGGCTGACAGCAGACACAGCGCCTTCAGAAAACCTGCCAGAGATTGAAAAAATACATCATTTCAAAAAGGACGCGTTTGTTTGGACCTTCGACTTTTAAAAGTACATTTTGTTGTTGCCACATTCGTTCTGTGGGTGAAGTCGAGGGAAGGTTCCCTTCTGGTCCAAAACCATTAAATGACAATAACTACACTAAACTTCTATTTGTGGCTAATTACTCATATTTTCAGGAAACTGTATTTTGAAATCTGTGACGCTGACATTTTTATAAACTCTTTCTATTTGGGTCTGATCTAATATTTGTGTCCTCGAACCAATTATTGGGTTAAAATAGAGGCTTTAAGGGAAACACTGAATACATTTGAGGAGGAAAATGTCAGAGGAACTTCACTGTGGAATTCTGGGAAAAAACAGTATTTCATTTTTGGTCCATCTGTGACGCAGTAGTTTTAAACAGATTTAAAGTAAATGTTTCCCTTCGAGTCTGTTTCAGATGCGTTTAGACGTTTATACGATTCTGTGGAATATTTGTCTGAAACTGGTCTGGTTCAACAGATACAAAAAGTGGGCGGTCCATCTGTGACCCTTGACCCCGCCCCTTTGCATCTGTTCCTAAATGTGTCTTCCTCATAAGGACGTGCTGGTTCCACCTCTGAACGTTCTCTTCTTATTTTTGTGGACCAGGGTCTTCTCTGTACCGTTGTTCTCGATGTATCTGGTCTCCTGCTTGGCCTGGTCCATGGGGACTCCGTGGATCTCCACTCGGACCAGAGGATCCACGATGGAGCCCTCTTTGATGTTGACCTTGGGCAGCTGTTGTCCACTGATCACCTGGAAAACACACAGAGGTCCGCTTTAACCCGCTCCACCGCTTCAGACGTGGACCCGCTCAGACGTGGACCCGCTCCGTCCGCACCTGGATGCTCAGGACCAGGGGTCGGTAGCCGTCCCGTTTCTGGGGCGTTTCCGGGTCGAACCTCTTCTCCGGTTCTCTCATGAAGCCGGGCTTCAGGACGTACCCGCAGCAGGCGTTCAGACTGAACAGGCCGTCGTTCAGGTCCATCCCTTCACCGGCCGTCTGGAAGTTCAACGCAACTGCAGCAAACAGGAAACAGTTCAAACAGGAAACAGTTCAAACAGGAAACAGGAAACAGCAAACAGTTAAAACAGGAAACAGCAAACAGCAAACAGGAAACGGTTAAAACAGGAAACAGTTAAAGCAGTAAACAGGAAACAGTTCAAACAGGAAACAGTTAAAACAGGAAACAGGAAACAGTTCAAACAGGAAACAGAAAACAAGAGACAGGAAACAGCAAACAGCTAAAACAGGAAACAGGAAACAAGAGACAGGAAACAGTTAAAACAGGAAACAGTTAAAGCAGGAAACAGTTCAAACAGGAAACAGTTAAAGCAGGAAACAGTTAAAACAGGAAACAGTTAAAACAGGAAACAGTTAAAACAAGAAACAGTTAAAGCAGGAAACAGCAAACAGGAAATACAAAAGCTGAGGACAAACCTGGTACCATGTGTCTTTATTCCCTCATCTCTTTCTTTCTTTCTTTCTTTCTTTCTTTCTTTCTTTCTTTCTTTCTTTCTTTCTTTCTTTCTTTCTTTCTT